>PVKP010034358.1:0-24289 GCA_004027715.1 Plecturocebus donacophilus
CAGACTAGAGTTGGGGGCCTTCCTCTATGTGCCCACACTCCATCCTTCCCCTATTACAGCCTCTGCCGTCAGACTGTCACCAGTGTTTGTGGATGGGGAGAGCACGACAGGAGTTGAGAACGTTGGTTGGGGATTGACACAAAAGGGCTTTGCCTCTGGACACTCCCACCTCTGCCTGGAGTGGAGGGGCAGGGGACACAGGGAGGAGGGAAACTAAGGGGAAGCCCCGCCTCTCCAGAGGGTCTCTACACCCTTTGTCTCACAAGGGAAGCACAAGCGTGTGGCCAGATAGAGCAGGCCTTTCCTCGCCGTTATGGAGCCGCAGGCTGAGGTTGGGACCAAGGGTCAATGAGGGGTTCAGGAGGCCCCTCTGCACCTCTCTCCCAGGCCCTGAGCCCATTGTCCTTCGTTCTTATTTATTTATTTTGAAAAAAAGATGGGGTTTCACCATGATGGCCAGGCTGGTCTTGAACTCCTGACCTCAGGTGATCCACCCACCTCGGCCTCCCAAAGTGCTAAGATTACAGGCATGAGCCACCGAGTCCGGCCCGTCCTTTGTTCATAGCGTGGAAACTGTGAAGAGCGGCAGCTCTGTGCCAGGCGAGGATTTGGCAGTGAAAAGGGTGAGCTTGCCCTGCCCTGGGGGCAACCGGCACCTGGGGTGAGAGGTGGCTGGTGACAGCCTGAGCCCTCTGGAAAGTAGAGGTCCCATTATGTGCAGAGCCAGTATACGGGATGCTTGGGGAGCCTCCAACAACCCCGCCCAGCCCCGAGAGAGCCCCCAATGCTCTACGGTAGAGCCTGTCCCAGGAAGCCCAAGACCAGGCCCACCCCACACTTCCTGCTTCCAATTAACACTAATTGAACAACTGGGAAAACCTACAGAGCATGAAGCAAAAGCAGTTAAGTCTTCAGGGCCCCAGTGAAGCAGGCCCTGCAAGAGCCCAGGTGAGCCAGTCTCCGGGGGATAGGCCCTGGGTTTTCTGTCTCTCTGAGAGGGGATCAGGTGATAGGGCCACATCTGGCAGGGTCCCTAGTGGCCCCTCTGGAAGATGGGAGTTGTCCCAGGGCCAGGGCAGAAGCTGGGTGTGGGGGAGCCTGATAAACACCCCCCTCTCAGCCTGGCATTTAAGGCTCCCCAAAAAGCATCCCCCCCCAACTTGGTCGCTTTCATTTCTTCTGCTCCTAGTCCTCACTGCCTGAGTCACCCATTCATTAATTCTTTCACTTCCTCATTTATTCATGTGTCCAGGAGCCCTCCTATGGCCGGAACCTGGGACCACAGAGATGGATATGCCAGACTTCACTGGTCAGGAGGGCCTTGGAGCCAGGACGTTTTCCAGGGGCCCCAGAACACTGGATGGTCAGAATCAAAACAGGGCTAAGGCAGGTCTCGGGGCAGGGGAGGGTCCTGGTGCTCACCTCCTTCCTACTTGAGCAGCCCTCTCTCCTGCCATCTACCTAGCCAGGCCTGGGCCCAGGTTGGCAGAGACCACATTGCAGAGCAACCCCGTTACCGGCTCCGCTTCATTCTTGGTGGGGAGGAAGACGCCAGGCTGAGCACTGCGTGCTTATGAATAGAAGTATCAGCTTTGCTTGACACTCTCTAGGTGAGCCTGTGGGTCCGTTGATCCTCAGACTGCACTCAGGGCATGTGCCAGGCTGTGTCCACATCCATGGCCAAGCTCAAGACAGAAGTTCTGCCACGAACAGCTAGGACTGGGGGGCAGGAAGAGAAGCAGGCACCAAATCTGAGCTGCTCTAGGGTGGGCCTAGCCCTCGGGGGAAGAGGGGACTGGCCCTTAGCAAGAGGCTGGCTCTGGAATTTGCATGCTTGAACAGTCTGGGCCCCAGTCCCAGAGTGAGGGCCTCGAGTCAACCCTTTATATAACACCGCATGGCTCAGGCCATCAGCCCTGAGCAGCAGTAGTGGGAGCAACGCCCCTTGCCCCACACGTGTGTGTCCGGCCTGACCCCTTGCCTCTGTTCTCTAGAACATCCCTACCACAGAGACAGAGGCTAGGCTCCACTCCCTATCCTTCCCCCGCTTAGAGACCAACCTGGTCCTGGGCAATTTGGTGTTGCCATGACAACCACATACTTTCTTCTTCCCTACTTAGTGGATTGAATCTGAGTTGCAGATGAAATCCTGGTGAGTTGTCTGTTTTGAAAACATGCGGCCATTTGGAGAGCTCTATGCATCTTTCATCTCCCAGGGACCTCTGACACCCACCCACCCCTTGTCTCTTGATGGCTGAAGGAGAGGATATGCATCCTTCACCCTCTCCCTATGCATCTGGGGTAGTCCTGGCTCAGCCGGACAGCCCCCTTGAGCTATGGCCTCTGGCGTGCAGGAACACATGGATAACATTCTCATGGCCATCCTCTGTGGTGGGTGGGCCCTGTGGGCTGGACTGCAGTCACCAGGAGCCTCAGACAATGCATACGCCTCTCCGTTGTGAGGCATATGGTGTCTGGGCAAGAGCTCTTAACTCAGGAGGCTCTCTCTGTCCCCTTCAGGAATGTGTGCTGCCCTTAAGGACTTGGGCCACCAAGAATGGGAGTTGTTGGCCAGGGACCCCCAGCGTCATCTTAACCTTCATGCATTCCCCAGGGCTGATCTTAGCCTCCTCGGACCAACGATGAAGAGTCACCTGCAGTGCAGAGCTCGCTGGGAGCAGGCTCAGAGCTCAACCCCTAGATGGAGGAGACGAGACCTGGGGAAGTAGTCAAAGTGGCCCCATCTATGATGAGCGGGGTGCTGGTGGCCCTGGGAGGTGATCTCAGCCTGGGAGTTGAGTAGGGCTGGCTTAGCAAGTTTAAGGGGAAGTACATATGGGGTGGTCAGAGAATAGTGGGGCTGGCTCTTTCTCTGATCTGCCTGGGTAGGGGATGGAAATCAGCATGGGACATCTTTCCAGGTATGGTCACTCAGGATGGACAGGGAGACCTGCCTCTGCCCTCTACACTCAGGGTCAGAGGCCCCTGCCCCACACTGCAGACTTTAAACCCGCCAAATGGTCCCGTTTGTGTGGCTGCCAACTCACTGGGCTGCAGCATCCTGGGCAGGGGGTTGGCCCTTGAGCATAACTGGACCTCCTTATCTAGGCCTGCATTTCCACCCAGATCTTACTACCTCTCTGAGCTCCCGTGTCTTCACTCTGGGGAAGGCAGGGAGGGGCGAACAGATAGGTTGGTAAGAGTGGAACAAGTTGTGAAGGGTTCCCACAGCAATGTCTCCAAGGGAAGCACACCTGCTGGGTGTATACGGTCAGACTTTTATGATTTTATAGAGAAGAACAAAAAATACAAATTTAAAAGTAAATTAAAAAGAGAGATAATTATAGCTTGAGGAAAAACAAAGAATTATTGCAGAAAGGAAATAGAATGCTACTTGGTTTAGCAGAAAACAATGTTTACATGGTGTTAAACACATGAACACTGAATATCAACTTACTCCAAATCATAGCCTTGGAAGGATGGGGAGGAAATGTATGGAGAGGTGGCTATCAGCTCATTTTTCATAGTAGGAAGTCAACGTTCTAAAGGTGAAAGAGGCTGGGTGAGGTGGCTCATGCCTGTAATCCCAACAATTTGGGCCAAGGCATGAGGATCGCTTGAGGCCAGTTCAAGACCAGCCTGGGCAACACAGTGCAACCCTATCTCTACAAACTATTTTAACATTAGGTGGGCATGGTGGTGCACACCTGTAGTACCAGCTACTCAGGAGGCTGAAGTGGGAGGATTGCTTGACCCCAGGCTGCAGTGAGCTGTGATTGTGCCACTGCACTCCAGCTCAGCCTGGGCAACAGAGGGAGACCTCATCTCAAAAAAAAAAAAAGAAAGAGTGAAAGAGCTAAAAGAACAGAAAACAATGGGTCAAGAAGGGGGGACTTAGTATTTCCAGTCTTGCAGTATTGTTCAACTTTTAAAACTATGTACCATATGTGTATTGTTTTGATCAAAAGAGAAATTAAATATAAAAGCAGGTAGGATTAATATAAAATCTCTCAAACACTGAGGCTTGAGAGGTTTAGTAAATTGCCCAAGGAAATGGAGTAAAGGACACAGCAGAGCTGGAACCCACACCAGGGTCTGTCTGTGCCAGAGCACACACAGGCATGAGCGTGGAGTGAACTTGTCAAAACCTTGGACTCTACTCTTGGACCAGGCAGCTCAAAGACCTTCCCCAAGCACCCATACTGGCTGCAAAGATGAGCCTCCAGCACAAGGGGCTGCAGCCCATGCCTGTGGTGAGGGAGACAGGCCCCTTGAGCAAACACTTTCCAAAGCCACTAGCCTACAGAGGCCGTCACCAAAGGAAGGAGCCAGAGCAGTGGGCAGAGCCCCTGCCTCAGCTGTTCTGCTTCTACTTACTCGGTGGCTTTTGTTCCCTGGCTCCCCATCCAGCTGGGCTGGTTAATCAGATTCTCTGAGGGGAGGGCTGGGGCATCAGTGACTTTACTGACACCCAGAGGAATTGCTTCTTGGGAAGCAATTACTTGTGACAGGCACACACTCCCAGCGGCTGAGCTTGGGGCACCCATCTGTCTGTGGCTGAGGATGTGGTGGAGCCTGGGGGGACCAGGTCCTCGTTGCTGGCTTATGCTCAGCAGGGACACCAAGGTCCACTGTTCCTCCAGGGCTTTCTTGGCCTCTGCAGGGGGAAAGACTGTCAGCTGAATGACCAAGTGACAGGTTGCCACAATGTCACAATTAATACAGACCCTTGACTGTGTAGCTGGCATTGTGCAAACCCCTTTTCAGATCTGAACGGTCTGGCCCACTCACCAACAGGTCTGAGTCTCGGGCTCCAGGCTGGGTGGTCATCAACCCAGTGGGACCTAGGCAGGCTCCCTTCCTCCCTTAAGGATGAGGCTAGGGCTGAGAGGCAGTGAAGTTCACTCTCAGGGTTCATCAGCAGGCAAAATGGAGGAGACCAGGCTCTTGGAGGTCTCTGTGTCAGGACATTCACTGTAACAGTTTACAGCATAGAAAGTGCTGGGAACAACCTTCAGTGGCATTCCATAATGAAAAAGGACGTTGTGCATGACAGTGTGAGCAGGGTAGAGGTGTGTACCATGTGCAGTCAGGACTGGCCTCAGGCAGGACATGGGCCCTGTGTTTCTGTGACTATCTGCAGGGCACTCATTGCCCTCAGGATAATTTGTAATTTAATAGCAAGAAATACATAAAATACATAGTATCAGGAGATAAAATCACTTACCAGGAAAAATAATACATGGTATAGATATTTTAAACTTGGCCAGGCACAGTGGCTCATGCCTGTAATCTCAGCACTTTAGGTGGTTGAGGTGGGAGGGTCAAGAGTGTGAGACTAGCCTGGGCAATATAGTGAGACTCCATCTCTACTAATAATTAAGAAAAAAATTAAGCAGGTATGGTGCTCATGCCTGCAGTCCCAGCTACTCCAGAGGCTGAGGCTAGAGGATCACTTGAGCCCTGGAGATTGAGGCTGCTGTGAGCTATGACTGCATCACTGCACTCCAGTCCAGGCAACAGATCAAGATCCTGTCTCAAAAAAAGAATATTTTAACCTCCACCGTGACCTCTGTGCTGGTCTAGCTCCCCTGCAGGACCCAGGCTCCAGCCTTGCCATGGACAGGCCTACTGGCTCCCCAGCTCTCCATTCCACCCCAAAGAACTGCTGAACCCCGACTTTTCCTTGGTCCCTACAATGGCCCTGGAGCAACAATGGCCTGGGATTAGAACCTCTGCAGATGGAGAAAGGCAAAGCCACCTGCTAGGATCTCACAAGGAGACAAAGGCAGGGCTGGGATTGGAATGCAATTCTGGGCTCTCCAGCTGGGTTGACTGTCTGATCAATAGCAGGTCCTCTGGCCCAGTGGCCAGTGGGGATGTGGTAAAACATTGTCTCCAAGATGCAAAGGCAACCAGGGCCCTTGCAGAGTTAAGGGGAATGTCCCGCAGAGGCTGATACAAGTGAGGGAGGCCTGCAGCAGTGGGTGTCGGATCAGAACCAGCTATGCTCAGGTCATGGCTCTCTGACAAGGAGGAGGAAGAAGAAGGCCTGATGGACCCCCACTACTCAGATGTGACCCACACACCAAATGTCCATGGGCTTACATCTTCCCCAGGATCAGCTCTGGGCCAAGACATGTGCGGTGTCTCCCTGACGTCCACAAGTCTGTAGGCAGAACTCACTTCCCTTCCCGGAAAAACTCCACCTTATCAGTAGTGTTCAGGACAGCACCCTAGACCGGCACGGTAGCTCATACCTGTAATCTCAGCACTGTGGGAGGCTGAAGCAAGTGGATCACCTGAGGTCAGGAGCCTGAGGTCAGCCTGGCTAACAGGGCAAAACCCCATCTCTAATAAAAATACAGAAATTAGCTAGGTGTAGGGGCGGACACCTATAATCCCAGCTACTCGAGAGGCTGAGGCAGGAGAATCACAGAGGTTGCAGTGAGCCGAGATTGCACTACTGCATACCAGCCTGGGTGACAGAGCAAGATTCTGTCAAAAAAAAAAAAAAAAAAAAAAAAAAAAAAAGACAGCATCCTTTGGGCATCCTAAGTTCAAAGCTTCTTCTGTCAGGAGAAACCAGTCAATTTTAACCTGGCATCCTTCATCCCAGTGCAGTCAAAGAAACAAACAAAAGCAGCGTTTGCAACAAAACAAAACTCAGCGAGTTTCTGGATCAGCCTGTGCTGAGCGGGTTCAAGGTGAGACACTGGCAATTGGTGGATAAGGCATGCGGGGGTGCAGGGGTGTCCTCGTGGGCCACCGTGGCCCAGGCCTGGGAAAGCCGAGGGGCCAGGAGAGCTCAGGCCTGTGGCTGCCCCAACATGGGGCAGGACCCACTCACGCCTTTCCACTTTCTTCAGAAACTGCCCACAGCAGCTGGCCCTCACTGGACAAAGCCACCTTCTCTCCTGATGCAGGGCCCCTTTTGCTTTCTGTCTTCATCTAAGGCTGCAGAGAAACCTAAACAACTAGCGGAGGCAATGTCTGAAATTGCTGGAAGTCATTTGACCAGCTTCTGGAGCATCCCTGCTTGTCCTGGGGAGGTGTGCAGAATGTGTGTCTGAACGAGCATTTGCTGGCAGCTGTGGCGTTGCCTCCCCAGGCCTGGTCGCTGGGGTTTCCCGTGGGTCAAGATGGCAGGGGGAGACCTATGTAAATTCTAGCTAAATAATGATAGCTTGCTTGGCTCAGAGTACACTGAAGTTGATACACTGAACTAAACTATATTATTGGTGTAGTTTAGAAATCAAGCGGCAACAGGAGGCCTAAGGTAAAGACCATCTGAGAGCGCAGTAACACCGGGAACACCAAGGTGTGGTTGCAGAGCAGGCGATACTGGTCTGGTCCCGTGAATGACCTCTCAACATGGAGACTGCATGAGGGTCTTGTAAAGAGGGCTTATGCAAAGATTTCTGAGAAGGGAGGCGACCTCTGCCCACATGATCTGGGAGGGTCTTTGCAGATGGGAGCTGGCAAGGAGGAGAAAAGCCCTGCAGGGCAGAGATCACGGAACGCCTCAGGCTCTGCCTAGGTTCTTGGAATATGGAGTGATTTTAATTGCTCTGTCCTCAATGCTGCTGAGATAGAAGCCCCTGGATGCACTGGGTGTGGTCAGACACCCCTCACCTCCTAATCCGCTATGCTTCTCTCAGAGCACTAGTTTAGCATGTCTTAGAAGGATCTCAAGTGCTCTCCGCCCCCCGCTACCCCTTTACCCTCCTCTTCCATTTCCATAAACTCAATGAGATTATGCACATAATAAAAGTGTTTGGAGCCCAGAGCTCGGGGCCAAAGCAGTGCCCACGCTTGGTCCCCTGGACCTGTGCTGTAAAGTCTACTCTTATGTCTCTATTTCCTTTTCTCAATCCCTCATCACCGCTGAGACTAAGGCCACCCACGTGCAGGGTTGGGGCTGGTACCCAACAGTTTCCCAGGCTAAGGACACCTCAAATCCACATCCAGATGCCTGGCTCTGCACAGTCTCCCTGCCCAACACCTTCACCCTCCAAAGCTCTTGCAGGGCCAACTGGGCCTAAAAGGAGTTTTCATTTCTTCTTCACTTGCAGCTTTGCCTTTCAGGGGAAGGAAAAGGAATGTTTCCACTGAAGTTTAGAAAGATGCTCTACCACCATATGCACTTCTGTGGACTGGGGTTAGGTGGGAGGAGGAAGCAGTAGTAGGAAAACAAACGTTCCCAGGAACCACAGTCCTTCTGTAGCCTTGTGTTGGCAGATTCAAAATTCCACTCACTGAAGTCCACGAGGCTAGAGCTAGACACCCCTGCCTGGGGCTTTACCTACATCCTCTTACTCCTTGCTACACCCTATGAGGCAAGTGCTATTGTGCCCATTTTTAGATGAGTAAACTGAGGCACGGGGGGGATCAAGCACTTTGCTCAAAGATTCACAGCTTGAAGAGGGTAGGGTAGCAGGGTAGCTGGGCTGGGTCCATTGACCAGGCCTGGGGAAGTAAAGCCACAGCTGCCTCAAACCCCCTTCTGGACATGTCTCACCCGACCCCTGGCCTCACCACACACACCTGCCTAATTCTCAAGGGAGAAAGAAAATAGGGCTGTTGGAAGATAGGAGGAGGAGCCTGATGGGGACAGAGAAGCCTGGGAGGCCACAGGAACAGGGACACTGGGCCTGACACAGGTGAGGGCCTCCCTGGCTGGGGCATGGGGAGAGGTGTGAGGATGAGGCTGGGCAGCACTGGCTCCAGGGCTCCCAAGGGCACCATAAGAACCAGCCCAAATGAAGCCAAGGGAAAGCAACAGGGACCTGGGTTCATCAATGTCATGCATTCTGGGCCATGTGCCTTCTGGAGGTAATGAGGTGAAGGAAAAGCCATTCAATTGAGTATTTGTAATGCCCTCGCCCTCCTTCCTTTGCTGGCTCAGCCACAGCAGGCCTTTGAGCTGGATCAATAGGGGTGAGGGTGGAGGGGAGCAGAGCCTGGCATAGCCGTAGAGGTGAGGTGCAGGGTGTTGGGAGAGAACTACCTCCGCACAGGGACCGGAAGAAAGAAGGGCGGATATGTATCAAGTGGACACCTAGGAAGCCTTGCTGTGGCTTGGGGTTTCCAAGGCTTTTGGAGCTGAACTTGCCTCCCATCTCTGTTATCCTTTCATCTTTCCTGGACCACGTCAGGTGAGTGACAGATGAGGAAACTGAGGCACAGAGAGGCAAGATCTCCTGCCCATGGTTCCAAAGTGAGGAAGTAGACCCAAGAGGCCAAAAGTGAGGTGCCTTCCCACACCATGGTGGTGCTGCCAGGGTCAGGGGCCCCAACAGACAGGACCCTGGGGTATACAAAACCTTTTCTTTGTAATGGACCACAGTTTTTTTTTCTGGCCAGATTTATTTCTCCCGGATATTTATTATGCCAATGTTTGTGCAAGACAATTGCCTCAAATTCCTTAAGGTGGGATGAAGACTGAGGCAGGGGAGGAACTGTAGAGAAACATATGCCATGGAAGGTCAGGGATGGATTTAAAACAATCAAATCCTGTGCGTTCCAAACTTGCTGATTTTTTGCTTCTGTTTTTGAAACAGTCTCGCTCTGTCACCTAGCCTGGAGTGCCGTGGTGTGATCACGGCTCACTGCAGCCTCAACTTCCTGGGCTCCAGTGATCCTCCCACCTCAGCCTTCTGAGTAGCTGGAACCACTGGCACATGCCACCATGCCTGGCTAATTATTTTATCATTTGTAGAAACAGAGTCTCCCTATGTTGCCCAGTGTGGTCTCAAACTCCTGGGCTCAAGTGATCCTCCCACCTCATCCTCCCAAAGTGCTGGGATGACAGGTGTGAGCCACCCCATCTGGTCTCAAATCTGTTTTTTAAGTAATAACAAAAAATCCTTCTTTCAAGAAAACTCTTACACAACGCCCCACATTCCAAACAAATACAAATGGTGGGGCTCTGGTTGCAGCATGAGGAGGATAGTCCCGCAGTCCTCTCCGGGTCTGTGTCAACACCACAGAGCAGATCAGCCCCCGTGTCTAACAGAAGGAGGAACTTGGCCAGCTGTGGTGGCTCACACCTGTCATTTCAGCACTTTGGGAGGCTGAGGTGGGTGGGTTGCTTGAGGCCAGGAATTCAAGACCATCCTGACCAACATGGTGAAACCCCATCTCTACTAAACATACAAAAATTAGCTGGGTGTGGTGGCGCATGCCTGTAAATCCCAGCTGCTCAGGAGGCTGAGGAGAATTGCTTGAACCTGAGAGGTAGAGGTTGCAGTGAGCTGAGGTCGCGCCACTGCACTCCAGCCGGGGTGATGGAGCAAGACTGCCTCAAATAAAATAAAACAAAACAAAACAAAATAATAGTAGAGGAATGAAATTAGCTCAGAGCTAAAGAGGGATCTGGAATCAGACAGTCCAGGGGCCAACCCCAGCTGTGCTGTGTTCTTCCTAGCTGCGTGGCTCAAGGAAAATCAAGTCACTTCTCTGTGCCTCAGTTGTGAAGATCTCACAGCTAACACCTGTAAAACATGTTGCCACGCAAACCTGGCACATGCTCAGAGCTTTGTAACTGCTGGAGTGAGGGAGACTTGTTCAGGGTCACCCAGGAATTTAAGAAGGGCAGTTGGGGTGGGGTGTATAACGGAAGGCAGGGATGCAACATGCTGTGCCATTTAGAAAACGAAATACACATGAAGCAAAACCCTGTTCATGTACTTCAAACGACAGACACAGGGCCGGGCGTGGTGGCTCACACCCATGCCTGTAATGCCAGCACTTTGGGAGGCCAAGGTGGGAGTATCGCTTGAGGTCAGGAGTTTGAGACCAGCCTGACCAAAATGATGAAACCCCATCTCTAATACACACACAAAAAGAAAGTTAGCTGGGCGTGGTGGCGGGCACCTGTAATCCCAGCTATTCAGGAGGCTGGGGCAGGAGAGTCACTTGAGCCTAGGAGGCGGAGGTTGCAGTGAACTGAAATTGTGTCACTGCACTCCAGCCTGGGTGACAGAGTGAGACTCTGTCTCAAAAAAAAAAAAAAAACCCAAAAATGGGCCAGGAGCAGTGGCTCATGCCTGTAATCCTAGCACTTTGAGAGGCCAAGGTGGGAAGATTACTTGAGCTCAGGAGTTTGAGACCAATCTGGGCAACACAGTGAGACTCTGTCTCTACTAAAAATAAAAATAAGTAAATAAATAAAAAATTAGCCAGGCAGGTACTCAAGAGGCTGAGGTGGGAGGATTGCTTGAGCCCAGGAGATTAGGGCTGCAGCGAGCTATGCTTGTGCTACTGCACTCCAGCCTGGGCAACAGAGCAAGACCCTATCTTTAAAAAAAAAAAAAAGGAACTAAATAAAAGACATGGGCGCAGGTGGATTTCTCCAGTGATGGTGTAGATGGAAGAAGTGCTGAAGACAGGACAACCCTGGGATCCTTCCACCCAGAGCCTGGCTCTTGGCCCTGTGCGTGCAGATGTGCGGCAGGCAGAGCTGGGAGCGGGCAAAGACAAGTTGCCACTGTGCTTGGGCATCCTGCCCACCAGCCCCACCGGGCAGCCAGAGCTCCACATGGTTTCCATCACAGTTACAAAAGAAACAAATGCAGGTAGCTCTGTCTCTTCTGCGGCCCCCCACAGCCCAACACCTGCACACCTGCAAAGAACATTCTCTTGTCATTAGAGAGACACCACTTGGGGATCTCAGAAGCCATGCGGGGAAGACAGAAACCTTCAGCTCTAGTTCAGGAACATTAAACGCGCTATGCTAACCCAGTTTGTTCATAAAATTCTTGTGTTAATGTCCTAGGGGAGATAAAAAGGATAGCTATTTTAGCAGCATTCTCTAGTTTGGTTGGGCTGCTGTGTGGAGAAGAGCCCTGTTTTCCTTCTGGCTGCAATGTCCTGATTCTCTGGGTCTCTGTGGTTCTCCCTGCATGGCCCTGCCGGGCTTCAGTAAGGGAAGACAAGAGTGTGCTCCGAGGCTGGCGACGCTGGACTTTCCTTCTGGACCTGGTGAAAGGACCGGCTCCTATGTCACCAGCTCCTCTCTGAATATCCTCCTAATTCCCCTGGAAACAGTGGTGGACAACAAAAGTCTTCTGAAAGCTGGCACCCCTGATGCCATTCCCCTGGTGTCACCTTTTGTGATTTTCAACTGAAAGGGCAAAGAAGTGAGGAGTAGGTGAGCCAGGAACAAAACCGGCACTGGTTGCAGAGTCATGCTTTCATTGCAAGCTCCCCCTGCTCTCCCACCCCACATGGCCACGTGGAAGCCACACACTATTAGTTCCTCATAATTGGAAAGTGTGTCAGGATCTCCCAGACACGAATCAGAAACATGCTGCTCAGTTGTCACATCCAATGTGACTAATGGAGCTGTGTCTTAATTAGTCACTGCTCACTGACTGTGATGACAGTGCCTGAGCCTGTTCCAAGGTCCCAACCTGTGATGGGGTGCTGCAGAGGAGATTAAAGGTGAGAGGTCACTGGGAAGGATAATTTTTCAGGTGTCTTTCCCACTGAGCACTGTGAACCCAGGTGGCCTCTGCCAAACCCCTCTGTCAACATTGTGATAGGAGAGTCAATAGGGTCATAACATTGGGACACATTTACTGGAGGCAGAGAAGAGGAAATGTGACAGGGAAATGGTAGTCTAGAAGATTCCTTCACAAGTCAGCTTTTATGTCACGGGTCCTTGTGTGGGTCCCCTGGGAAGGGGCAGTGAAAGATGAACTGAGCTACTCTGGCTGGCCTTCACCGGGCAAATGCTGCTCAGGCTAGGGGGCCCACCTGCCCCCAGGACAGCCCATCTACTGGCTAATGTATGACATGTGATCTACAGTAGCTGTCTTATAAAGATGACCTGAGACAGTTCCGTTTCTCCTGCAAGGTGTTTGCACTCAGAAGCAAAGAGGAGGGTGGAGGGTGGGGGCTGAAAGTAAAAGGCGAGAGACTGCCCCCTCAAGTGGAAGCACCTAGGCCTCTACCCTGTGGGCGGCACCCACGTCTGGGCCCTCCTGCTCTCACTGCCCACCAGCCTGAGGGCTGGTCTGCTGTCTGGGCCCCAGGAAAAATGAGAACCCCCCCAGTGTGAAGCCAGGAGGAGCAGAGAGGGCCGGGAGCTGCTCCAGAGCTTGGCCCCTGCCAGCCTCACAACGAGGCAGCCTCCGGGCACCACCTCACTGCTTCCAGCATCCCCTTCCCTCCCTCCCAGGGCCCAGTGTTCATTCGGCCTCACAGATGCAGCATCCAGGGCTCTTTACCTCTCAGGCCCCTCAGAAATCACTGAGATGAAAACAAAATCTACTAGCTCCAAAATATAACATTTCAAAATTGCTTTTTCAAATGCTTTCCAGTTGCTACAGGACATATTACCATAGCAGTTAGGCAGCCACCACTCTTGTGTCATCCTTACATACGCCTGTGTTTCAAAGTGGGACATGATGTACTGCAAAAAGTTCCACAAGCTGGGGCTGGGGTCTCCAACCTTGAGTGTGTGGAGCCTGCAGAGGTGGGGACAGAGTTCTGGGCACACTTACTTTGCTGAGGATCTATGACATGCAAGGAAAGAACTAATTCTCCACATCTCACCTCCAGCACTTTCCTTTAAAGCCGCAATGCCCAAGAAGGATGGACAAGTCAACTGGTGAAGAATTGACTGCATTTTGGAACAGGGGCTAACAGCAACTCCTGCTAATTCATCTGAAGGATAATTAAGAAGAATTTATAAGTCTTCCTTCATTAGGCCCCTAAAGGAGGCTGAACTACATTAAGAGCCCATTTTCCCAATTGTGCTCTGATACACTTAGACAGTCCTGGTTAAAAATGAGTAACACTAAATAATGGGACTGATTATGCCAAGGTAATTGGGGACTGACTGATAATGCAAATCAATGAGTCTTCCCTCTTCTCAAATTCTTCAAGTCAAACACCTTTTCTGCTACCTTGAAACTTAGTTAGCAAATGAAATATTTACAACATTAAGAGCCAATTCGCTCAGGTAAGCAAGTAACAGTAAAGCAAATAATTTTTCATCTGCATCTGATTGGCTCAGAAATCTCATTTCCAAATACACAAGTCTCAGTCACTTCCTGGACACTCATGGAATATTCAGTAAATAATTTTAGAGTAGTAACCTTGTTCAGTTGCTTTTTCTTTTTCTTTTTTTCTTATTTATTTATTTTTTGAGACAGAGTATCGCTCTGTTGCCCAGGCTGGAGTACAATGGCATGATCTCATCTCACTGCAAACTTCGCCTCCTGGGTTAAGTGACTCTCCTGCCTCAGCCTCCTGAGTAGCTGGGATTACAGGCAACTTCCTCCATGCCCAGCTAACTTTTGTATTTATAGTAGAGATGGGGTTTCACTATGTTGGCCAGACTGGTCTCAACTCCTGACCTCAGGTGATCTACCCGTCTAGGCCCTCTAAAGTGCAGGGATTACAGGCGTGAGCCACCACACCCAGTCTTCAGTCGCTTTTTCTAGTTCTCTGTGTTTCATTGTCTTTGAGAAATTTCTAGCGGACCACTGATACTTGGGCCTTAGCTCATCTTCTTTCCAAATCTGGTCCTTTCTGACAGCCTCCACAGGCCTCTCGGCTTCCAGTGTGCCTTCCAGAACTCTTCCTTAGGGCCACTGAGGACCTTGTGCAAGCAGCTTCCTAAGTCCATGGGTCAGCTCCCAAAGGTGCTCAGGACTGAGCTGCTGGTGGGAGCTCTCACTAGCAAGCCCCCTGCATGCCCATCTCACTTGCCATTGGTGCCTGGCCCCCAGAAAGAGCAGGGGTATTCCCCAAAAAGAGCAGGGGTGTGTAAATATGTGAAGAAGGCTAGGCGAGGTGGCTCACACCTGCAATCCCAGCACTTTGGGAGGTGGAAGTGGGTAGATCACCTGAGGTCAGGAGTTCCAGACCATCCTGGCCAACATGGTGAAACCCCGTTCCTACTAAAAATACAAAAATTAGCCAGGCATGATGGTATATGCCTATAGTTCCAGCTACTGGGAGGCTGAGGCACAAGAATTGCTTGAACCTGGGAGGCGGAGGTTGCAGTGAGCCAAGAATGTGCCACTGCACTCCAGCCTGTATGACAGAGCGAGTCTCTGTCTCAAATAAATAAATAAGCAAATAGTCCCCCACGCCCTTTTCAGCCATGGCTCTTCCACGACTAGGCCAGGAATCATGCTGCCCCTGACTTCCCATCTATCCCAGAGGCCACCCAGAAGCACTCACAGCTCCCACCTTCTGGGCCTGCCCAGCCTCTCACCTGAGCCTGTCCTCATCCAGGTTCTAGATGCTCCCAGCTCCTGCCTGTCTCTTCCTCAATGTCAAAAGCTGCTCAGGAAATATTTTCTTTTAGAGAGACAGGGTCTTGCTCTGTCGCCCAGGTTGGAGCGCAGTGGTGTGAACATGCTCACTGCAGCCTTGAAATCCTGGGCTCAAGCAATCCTTTGCACCTCAGCCTCCTATGTGAGAACTGCAGGTGTGCGCCGCCATCCCCAGCTAATTTTTAAATTTTTTGTAGAGATGGGGTCTCCCTGTGTTGCCTAGGTTGGTCTCAAAATCCAGGGCTCAGGAGATCCTCCCACTTCAGCCTCCCAAAGTATCAAGATTATAGGCGCTCAGCCCGGGATATAATTCTTTTTTTTTTCCTTTTTTCCTCCCACCAGAGAACAAAAGGGAAAAAAAGTCTTGATGGGGTTATTTTACATCTTAGTGTGAATCAGTTACTGAGTCCTCTCTGGGATTTGAATTTCCAGTATCCTCTCTAATTCCGGAATAACAGCCTTTGAACCAGGTGAAAGGAAATTCTATCACCTGATCGAGGACGATATTAGAGTGAAGAGGCTGTCCTAGACCCCTGAAATCACACACTTGCCCTACTCTGCACTGAAACTAGTCCTGACTTCTCAAGGAATGGCTGTTTAACAAAAAACAAAAAGAAAAACAAACAAAACAGGACAGGTGCGGTGGCTCACGCCTGTAATCCCAGCACTCTGGGAGGCTGAGGCGGGCGGATCACAAGGTCAGGAGATCAAGACCATCCTGACCAATATGGTGAAACCCCGTCTCTACTAAAAATACAAAAAATTAGCTGGGTGTGGTGGTGCGCACCTGTAGTCCCAGCTACTCAGGAGGCTGAGGCAGGGGAATTGCTTGAACCTGGGAGGCAGAGGTTGCAGTGAGCCGAGATCGCACCATTGCACTCCAGCCTGGTGACAGAGCAAGACTCCATCTCCAAAAAAAAAAAAAAAAAATTAAGAAAACAAAACAAAACAAAATGAACAAAACAAAGACCAGGCCAGACAAAGAAGATAGGAGAGAAAAGTCCCACAAACAATGAGAAACACAGCTTAAGGCAGGACAGGGAGAGGAGCAAAGGAGACACCAGGCCTTTCAGTTCCAGACACAGGAGGCTCAGTGGCACAGGCCAGGACACTGCGCCTCTTCCAAAGTCAAGAATCCTAGTCCCAGCTACAGCGTCAATGGAGGGAGAAACGTTTCAGGTGAGGAATAGCAAAAGTTCACATCCTCAAGTGACTTACCCACTCTCCTTATGAAACTGAAGAATTTTTGTCCCTTTTAGAAGGAGAAGGGGTATGCAAGAAGAAAGGTCTTTACAAAAATGTGAAGAAAACATTGTATTTCTTTTCAAACCAGGGGACTGATATGAAACTAGCAACAGGAATGCATGATTAAAGAAAAAAAAAGGCTGGTCTGGAATCCCAGCACCGTGGGAGGCTGAGGCAGAAGGATCACTTGAGCTCAGGAGTTCAAGGCAGCACAGTGAGATCCAGGCTCTACAAAAAAATTAGAAAGTAGCTGGGTGAGGTACTGCACACCTGTGGTCCCAGCTACTCAGGAGGCTGAGGTGGGAGGATCGCTTGAGCCCAGGAGTTTGAGGCTGCAGTGAGCTATGATGACACCCACTGCACTCCAGCCTGGGTGAGAGGAGAGACTGAGACCTTGTCTCTGGAAATAAATAAAGACAGGAGGAAGGAGGGGCCCTGCTTGAATCAGGTTGGGAAGTGGCTTGGAACAGGGCAGAGTACTGCCTCCAGAGCCATGAGTCGCCGTCAGGTAAGCATTAAACAGCGCGGCAGCAGCTTCTCACTGAGAGACTCCAAGCCAAATCTGAAGTGATCAACAGTCACGTGTGGGCAGAGGAGCACAGCAAGTCAGTGATATTCCTTCCTTTCATAAAGGTTGTGCCTTAGAGACTTGTTTCCATGGATAAGTAGCCTCACTATATATTTAAGTAGTATTTAAAGACAAAAGTGTGATTTCCAATCCCCAAATCCGCTTGGGTAAAGTGAGGCAGGCTGGCCCACAGGTATGCAAACTCCCTGAGGCAACAGTTCTGGCGCTAGAGGGTCTAGCAGGGGAAATGCCAGACACCTGGCCAGCTGAGCTTCGGGAGGCGCCAGAGGCAGAGAACAGCAGAGGCCGAGCCGTCAAAGTGCAGACAGCCCAGGTGGCAGGTGCTAGTCCTGGGAGAACACGAAGCCATGAGCATGACTCTCCCTACACACAGAGAAGCAGGACACAGGAAGAAGCCCTAGGCTGCCTTCCCAGCTGGCTATCCTTCAAGAGGAGCTAGCCCTGATAGCAGTACGAGGCGAACAGCAGGGCAGAGATCAGAAAGTGAGCACTGCCTTCAGAGACAGAGCCTCTCTCAACCTGAGAGAGTGTAATCCTGGGGGTCCTGCTCGGAAGGCTACGGAAGTCACAAGGCTGCTCGTGCAACAGCAGTTCTGTTCCTGGAGCAGAGAACAGGCACTGTGGGCGTGAGCACGACTGGTCCTGGGCCTGTCACTAAGGAAGATAAGGGGGCATGCCAACCTTGGTGGCATCACAGCCACGTGGACTTGCCGTAAAAGCCAATCTCAGAGCCCTCCTCCCGGGAGACACAGACCTTGAAGGCCTGGAGTGGGTCCTAGAAAGCCACGTTCTCACTTGCAACCCATTCCTCAGTCTGTGCCTCCCTCCTTTGGGACCAGCCAGGGAAGGCAGCTACGGTTCCAGCTTCTTAGTCAGATAAAAGGCATGACAGCCATACTGCAGGTCCATTCTCTCCCCACTGGCAACATTCTCTTGTCACATCTATCAAAATTCTGAGGCAGGTAGAATGAGGATCATGCTTGATCTGGGGTCAAGTGCGCACGGGGTAGGTGCAGGGTCCTGGGAAGGTGATCAGCAGCTGCAGGGTAGAGTAACAGTTCATGAGGACTGAAGGCCCCTTTCTGTGCACTCCAGGGACAGAAAAAGAACATGGGAGGGAGGGAGGGAGAGAGGACTGCCTTCTGTGTGTGCTCCACCTGACCCCATGGGACCACCCATTTTTCTGAGCTGGCCTGACCTTGCCCTATGAAGGCATGACTGAAGCCGCACTTTTGGAGGTCCTCTAATTGCTCAGGACACCTTGCATTTAGCTGCTTTTCTCCCAATTAGTGCAAAGCGTTCTCTCTCTGAGTAGATAAAACCCTGCCAGGGTGACTGGGCTGGGGTCTTGGTGTACTGACAGGTCTTGATCCTTGGCCCCTGGGTACTGGCTCTGGGCAAGCAGATTTAAATACATTCATATTAATGCATGATAGGGGTTGCCCTTACTGGCCCTCTCTCAGGTGTAGACACAGGAAGTTCGGGGCACTGAATGAGAGGATTATTAACATCCTAGTTATAGTTTGTGCATGAAGTTCTGAAGGATGATCATATCTAAAAGGAATTAATACATTAATGAAAAAGAAATATATTATACCCCAGAACACTGCTCATGACCTCAACTGTAGGGTGCAGGCTCACAGGGTACCTGGAGCACCAGACCCCCATGCCGCCACCCTTGCCCTGGGGCTGGAATTCGTTTGTCTTGATCAGTGCTGGAAATAATGGGTCAGCAGGAGGGGCCTGACTCAGTAATACCTGTCATATAGAATTCACCCTGACTGTCTTATTCTGAAGATAAAAAAATACGTCTGTTATACCTTATCTGTCACCAGTGCAATTCCTATGTGAGAAGTTACGGAAAGCTGCAAAGCAGCATTCCCTTCAGGGACAAAGTGGCTCAAATGGATCAGTTTTCTTCAAAGTCTACCTCTTGCAGGTGGCCAGGTCAGGAGTCCCCAGCTAGCTTTTACTCACCCTTCAATCCACAAATCCTGAGAGCCCACTCTGTGTCAAGTATGTGCAGCGGGGAACAGTGTGATCACGACCGGCAAAATTCCCCCTAATTCACTCTGGGAAATGTGATCTGAAAATTTTCCTGGTTTCATTTCTTGAATTTCTCACTGAGTAGCATTCTTCCTTCTCTAAAAACCCAGACCACAAGTGTTGACACAGAGAAAGCCACAGCTCCAGGGCCACATCGTTTTCATCTGATGCATAACATCATCTCTCTCTCTCTTTTACAGAAGAAGTTCCATATTCCTGTGAAGGGTAAAATGGCTGCACCTCTTTTTCTGGGCCAGATGATTATTACCAATTAACAAATAAGATTTAGTTTGTTGGAGCATGCAACTCCAAAGGCCAATCACACTCAAAGGGAATGAGTACATTAGTGAAAGAGAAAATGCTGATCACTATAAAATTATGAAAAAAACTCTATTATTTTTAAAGAGCTTTTTGGCCTTCACTTAAAAATGAAACTCCTCCTCCACATTTCAGATTCTGAATGAACACAAGTGTCTCACGCAGTGGCTCCCTCTGGCGCCTCACCTCCGGAGCTGCCGTCACTCCGTGGCAGAGCCTCGGTGGGGCTCTTACACAGGATATGTGTTCCGCCCCTGGAACTGCCCATAGCTGGTCCAGGTGCCTCAGGTGTCCAGGCTCCCCTGGAGTCAGGTCATTTTGTCAGTGCGTCTGGGAACACCTAACTGAGTCCTGAGGAAATGGACAAGCTTGGTCTCCGTAAGGAATGCTGTCCCAAGCGTTGCTCCTAGACAGAAGGCCCCCAGGGCAATGTGTGCCAGTCTGGCTGGCCAGCCCTGCTTACAGCAGAGGAACACCTGGGGAAAGAAACCACTGTTGGTGCCCATTCCTCAGTCTGCGCCTCCCTCCTTTGGGACCAGCCAGGGAAGGCAGCTATGGTTCCAGCTTCTAAGTCAGATAAAAAGCATGACATCCATACTGCAGGTCCATTCTCTCCCCACTGGCAATATTATCTTGTCACATCTATCAAAATATGCTACCCTAGATGCCTGGGGAGGGGACTGGGGAGCCAAACCCCTGTCCAGTTGGTTCAGGCTGGGCAGGAAGGGGAGGCCTAGTGGGAGGGACAGTGGGGCAGCTGCAGAAGCATGCGGCGTGCTGGCTCAGGGAGTCTCACCTCCGAAACAGCAGTGACCCCACCGCTGAGGGCAAATGCCCCAAGCAGGACTGGTGACAGGCGCAGGCCAGCCAGGGGCCTGTGGGGGCTCCTTCGGTAGTAGCGGTGGATGAAGCAAAGGCTCTGTGCGATCCGGATGCCCATGTTAAAGCAGTTGGCCAAGATGAAGCCCACACTGCCATACCAACGGGTCAGGAGATAGGATAACACCAGGAATGAGGAGGATAGGGCCAGCATCACAAAATTGTACCTGGGAGAAGGAGACAGGCAAAGCAGGGCAGTGGAGACCTCGCCCTATACAAGGCCACTGCCAAAACGGCAGCCATAAACATCAGCTCACAGAAAGAACCTGAGTTCCCAGAATTCAGGGTTTCATAACATCGAATGCTACACGGAGACCATGGAAATGTCCCTGTCCCCTTACCCTGAACAGAAGGCTAAGAAACAACTCAAGAGATGTATGTGTTTTGAAGATAATAATTGGTTAGTTAAGTGACACTTTGGGATTAAAACACATGAAAAGTCTGTTTAGCCCAAGTCCTCAATGTGAGATACAAGAATGTGACCAGATAATAATTATGTATTGGAAGCTAACTCTGTGACAGGCCCTGTGAGGAGTGCTGGGGACACACTGGTGAATGAACACACATGGCCCTTGGGAAATGCAACACCCAACAACCTTGGGCAGTAGACCCCATTCAAAGCAAATGACTGGCCTCCAAAACAAATGGGAACTGAAACCAAAGCCTGGATCACCTCTGCTGTTTTCCAGACTCTTACATAGCCTCACTCCCACTCTCTGTAACTCTAGAGCTCTGCAGACCATGGTGCTGAATGGATTATACTACTCCTTGCATTTCTCTGATTTCAAAGTGGAACATCACTTAGTTATCTTCAGTTCTCCACAAAGAAAACAGATTCTCAGCAAACACAAAATAGCTACCATAGTCCTCTGAAATGCATGTACAGCCAAGAACAGAATCCTCCACCCTCTGGTTTCTGCCTCGCACCAAGCAGGAACTCTTAAGTATATACCCATTGAGGGAACAAAACTTTTGACATCCTCAAGCTGTGTCTGCTGGGTTAGAAAACCTCAGAGGCCGCCACCCAGGCTCTGCACATGAAGGGTGGTAAGAAAGACACTGTGCGCCTGTAATCCCAGTGCTCTGGGAGGCTGAGTTGGTGGGAGGATTGCTTGAGGCCCAGGAGTTCAAGATCAACCTGGACAACACAGCTAGTGGACCCCTGTCTCTACAAAAACCATTAAAAATTACCCAGGGATGGTGGCACACACCTGCAGCTACTCAGGAGGCTGAAGTGGAAGGATCACTTGAGCCTAAGAGATTCATATCAGCCTGGGCAACATTATGAGACCGTGTCTCTACAAAAAATTAAAAAATTAGCGGTGATGCATACCTGTCATCCCAGCTACGTGGGAGGCTGAGAGAAGAGAATGGCTAGAGCCCAGGAGTTCAATGCTACAGTGAGCTATGATCATGCACTGTACCCCAGCCTGGGCAACAGAACAACACCCTGTCTCAAAAAACAGTAATGACTTAAAAATGCATATGGCGGCTGAGCGCAGTGGCTCATGCCTGTAACCCAGCACTTTGGGAGGCCAAGGCAGGTGGATCACGAGGTCAGGAGATTGAGATCAGCCTGGCTAACATGGTGAAATTGTGTCTCTACTAAAAATACAAAAAATTAGCTGGGGATGGTGGCATGCGCCTGTAGTCCCAGGTACTTGGGAGGCGGAGGCAGGAGAATCACTTGAACCTGGGAGGCAGAGGTTGCAGTGAGTTGAGATTGCACCACTGCACTCCAGTCTGGGTGACAGAGCAAGACTCCATCTCTAAAAAAAAAAAAAAAGAAAGAAAGCAAAAGCATATGGCTGGCCTCACTGCCAGAGTTCCTGATTCTGCAGGTGTGAAAGGAGGTCCTAGAGCTTGGCCAGTACCCTAGAACTACGCTTGTAACCCCAGGGCACTGGAGGCTGAGGCAGGAGAATTGCTTGAGGTCAAGAGTTTGAGAGCAGCCTGTACAACACAGTAAGATCATGTTTCTGCCAAAAAGAAAAAAGAAGGCAAGCCACTGCATCACTCAAATGTCCAGGTATAGGTCTTTGCTGATGAAGACCAAGATGCTTTGGAGATACGCTTTATCAATAAAAATAAAACACACACACACACACACACACACACGCTTTATCAATAAAAATACCCCCCCCACACACACACACAGTACTCCAACAGGAGAGAGTTCCAGAGAGGGAGTTTATTTGCTTCTCAGTCCAGAGAGAGTCTCTTTTAATGAAGTACAAGAGCCTGTACCTCACAGGTGAAGTTTTCTCACTACTAAAGAGTGATCAGAATGGTCAACTTCAGAACAAGCCACTCAAGTGGGACCCATCATACACCAGTACTTTGGCCTCTTTTCCACAAAGCAGCAGAGCTATGTAACCTATTTTTCAGAAACTATCTCAGAAAGGTCTACTATACCAATCCTTGGAGTTTAAGTCATAGATTCATAAACTTTCAGCCATTCTTCCCCAGCTTCAAGTAAAATAACAATAGTGAATAAAATCAATAGTTAATTCAGGCTAATTCGAGCAGCGACACATTCAAGAGCACAGCCTCTTTGGTATGGCCATCTGAGAGGCGCTGAGGATAGGGTCCATTGTCTGTCACTACAAGAGGGCTCTGCAGCTGCTAAGCTTTCCAGAATTCACAAATCTACAGCCTTAAAGTCATAATTTGACTGGAGACTAGGCAGAGGATGCAGCAAGATGCCAGTTCTCAGGTTCCCAACGGGAACAAATGGAGCAGAAAGATCAGCCCATAGGTCCCTCCTTTAAATTACTGAATCTGGAGAGGAGAGATCCAAGATGGCTGATTAGCAACAGCTCAGGAATGTAGCTCCCAGTGAAAGCGCAGAGAACGAGTGGACGCTGCATTTTCCGACAAATTTTTCTTGCCCACAGACGGGGAGATTCCTGGCAGAGGAGCCACACGGGTCGCCAGCGCGACTCTTTTGGCCGGCGCGGCTGTTTTGCCGGCACCCAGCGTGGCGCTTCCTGGTGCGGAGTATACGGGACGGACGGGCTCGGCTGGTCCCATCCCCACAAGGAAAACAGCAATTGGAAGCGCTGAGGACTGAGAGTTTCACAGCAAGCACAGCGAACCCAGGAAGGTCCGGCTCTGCGGGGAAGGGGCGTCCGCCAAAGGAAAGCTAAGAAACAGAAAAAACTCCATCACCGGGCGGAGAGAGATCCAAGATGGCTGTGTAGCAGCAGCTCAGGATTGTAGCTCCCAGTGAAAGCACAGAGAGCGAGTGGATGCCGCAATTGCAGACAAATTTTTGATGCCCACAGACTGGGAGATGCCCAGCGAAGGAGCCACCCGGGTCGCCAGCGCAGCTCTTTTGGCCGGTGTGGCGCTTCTCGGTGCGGAGTGTACGGGACTGGGTGCCCAAAGGCTCCACTGGTCCCATCCCCACAAGGAGAACAGCAATTGGAAGCGCTGAGGACTGAGAGCAAGCACAGCTGAACCCGGGAAGGCCCAGCTCTGTGGGGAAGGGGCGCCCCCTGAAGGAAAACTAAGAAACAGAAAAAACTTCATCACCAACAAGTTGGACGTCCACTCAGAGACCCAATCTGAAAGTCGGCAATTACAAAGATGACAGGTGGATAAATCCACAAAAATGGGAAGAAACCAGTGCAAAAAGGTTGAGAACACCTGAAATCAGAATGCCTCTCCTCCTACAGGGGATTGCAGTTCCTCATCAGCAAAAGAACAAGGCTTGACGGAGGATGAGTGTGATGAACTCACAGAATCAGGCTTCAGAAGGTGGATAATAAGAAACTTCTGTGAGCTAAAAGAACATGTTCTAACCCAATGCAAAGAAACTAAGAACCCTGAAAGAAGATTTAAGGAAATGCTAACGAGAATGGACAACTTAGAGAAGAATATAAGTGAATTGATGGAGCTGAAAAACACAACA
>PVKP010034359.1:0-24290 GCA_004027715.1 Plecturocebus donacophilus
TTTGCACTGGTTTCTTCCCATTTTTGTGGATTTATCCACCTGTCATCTTTGTAATTGCCGACTTTCAGATTGGGTCTCTGAGTGGACGTCCGGCTTGTTGGTGATGAAGTTTTTTCTGTTTCTTAGTTTTCCTTCGGGGGGCGCCCCTTCCCCACAGAGCTGGGCCTTCCCGGGTTCAGCTGTGCTTGTTCTCAGTCCTTAGTGCCTTCAACCGCTGTTCTACTTGTGGGGACGGGACCCGCCGAGCCCGACTAAAAGGGCATCCAGTCCCGCACACTCCGCACCGAGAAGCGCCGCACCAGCCAAAAGAGTCGCGCTGGCGACCCGTGTGGCTCCCTCGCCGGGAATCTCCCAGTCCGTGGGCATCAAATATTCGTCTGCATTTGCAGCATCCACTCGCTCTCTGCGCCCTCACCGCGAGCCACAATCCCGAGCCGCTGCTACGTGGCCATCTTGGATCTCTCTCCGCCCGGTGATGAAGTTTTTCGGTTTCTTAGTTTTCCTTTGGCGGACGCCCCTTCCCCTCAGAACCGGACCTTCCTGGGTTCGCTGTGCTTGCTGTGAAACTCTCAGTCCTCAGCGCTTCCAATTGCTGTTTTCCTTGTGGGGATGGGCCCAGCTGAGCCCGTCGGTCCTGTATACTCCGCACTGGGAAGCGCCGCGCCGAGCGCAGGCAAAAGAGCAGCACTGGCCAAAAGAGTCGCGCTGGCGACCCGTGTGGCTCCTCTGCTGGGAATCTCCCGGTCTGTGGGCAACAAAAATTCGTCGGAAAGTGCAGCGTCCACTCATTCTCTGCACTTTCACTGGGAGCTACATTCCTGAGCTGTTGCTAATCGGCCATCTTGGATCTCTCTCCCAGACTACTATTTGTTAATACTTTTTTTGAGACATGGTGTCACTCTGTCATCCATACTATAGTGCAGTGGCACCATCTTGGCTCACTGTAGCCTCTGCCCTCCAGTGATCCCCCTCCCTCAGCCTACTGAATAGCTGGGACCACAGATGTACTCCACTAAGGCCAACTGTTTTTTTTTTTTTTGTATTTTTAGTAGAAAATGTTGGCGAGGCTGGTCTCAAACTCCTGAAGTCAAGGAATCCATCCACCTCCCACTCCTAAGTGCTGGGATTACAGGCCTGAGCTATGATGCCTGCTCAACTTCTACTGAGTTGTTTTTTTGTTTGAGACTGAGTCTCACTTTTTTGCCCAGGCTGGAACACAATGGCATGATCTCAGCTCACTGCAACCTCTACCTCCCAGGTTCAAGTGATTCTCGTGCCTCACCCTCCCAAGTAGCTGAGACTACAGGTGTGAGCCACCACACCTTGCTAATTTTTGTATTTTTAGTAGAGATAGGGTTTCACCATGTTGGGCAGGCTGGTCTCGAACTTCTGACCTCAGGTAATCTACCTATCTCGGCCTCCAAAAGTGCTGGGATTACAGGCATAAGCCACCCTGGCCCAGCCTTTACTGAGTCTTAATCTAAACATAATCTTTTCATTTTTCTCCTCACTTCCCTGACCCCTTTTACTTCCCTGAATGTGAGCTAGAACAAAATGTTCCTTCCTTCTTTCCCCATGACCAATGCTCTCTGTGCAGGCTTTTATCATTTATAATATTAATGTTGTAATTGTTTGCTCATACCTCTCTTTCTCAAGTCAAGTGAAGAATATGTGTCATTCATCTTTGCACCTCCAGCATGCTGTTCCAGTTACCCAGCAGGCATTCAATAAATGTTTATTGAGCTAGACTCTCAGAAGACCATTTATTTTCCTCATGATAAAGATAGCAAGCAAGACACAGCATGTTTCAGAATGTGCAAAAAAAAAAAATGTTGAAGCCCCCAGTTCATATCACAGTTTATTGTACTTTAATGACAAGGTAGGCAGCTTCTGACATGGCTCCCAGTAATCTTTGCCACCTGATATTTATGCTGGTGGGTTGGACCTAGTAACTTGTTCCTAACAGATAGAACATGGCAAAAATGATGGAATGTCACCTCCTAGATTGTTAGAAAAGAAGGTGTGACCTGTATCTTATTGGCGCTCCCTCGGCAACTTCTTGGCTTTGTGTACTTTGATGAAGGTAGGTGCTGTGGAGGTATCTACATGTCAAGGAACTAAGGTTGGTCTCTATTCCACAGGGAGCTGGAAACTGAGGTTCTGAAACTAACAGCCCTTCAGAAACTAAATCCTGCCAATCACCACATGAGTGAACTTGGAAGTGGTTCCTTTCCCAGAAGAGCCTTGAGATTACTCCGGGCTCAGTGGATATCTTGACTGCAGTCTGTGAGAAACTCTGAGGTAGAGCAAGCTGCTAAGACAAACAATGCCCCAATTCCTCATCTGCAGACACTTTGAGGTAAAAAAAATGTTGTTCTAAACCACTAGATTTTGAGATAATCTGTAATGTAGGAATAGATAATACTTTTTAAAACAGAATCAGACACAGAAGAATTGAAATAAAGTTTATTTACTTTACTTATCAAAACAATCAAGTTACGCCTAGTGTTTGATAACTATGTCAATATACCAGTCACAAGAATTTACCTTTCCCAAAATGGTTTCCTCATATCATGAAAAACATATACACATATGGGTATAGGTTACTCAATTTTAAAAAGAAGAGGTCAAGGCAGGCCACTTTGTAAACAAATTAAGCTGCTTTTTCATTGGTTAGGGAACTTATTGGTAAGGAATCCTCATTCCTCAACCCATGTCCCCCAAATATCAGCAAACATTTTATCAACTCCGGGATAGTCAAGTGCCTCAATTTCTCATTTCATTTATTATTTTGAATTAAGGCATTGCAGCTTACTATAACACAAACCAAAACACAAACATTATATGGGGAGGATAATGCATTGAACTTTCATTCACTACTGGGTAGACCCAATTAGTTTATTAGATCAGCCGAGCAAGGAGTAACTAGACTCTGAAAGTCTGAAAGCCTGGAAAGTTGTGTTGCGGTTAAGAAAAATTTCCAAAAAGTAGGGATAAAGATAAAGGGGGGCACAGTACGGAACAGGCATAAAAGGACAGAATTACTTTTCAGAAAACATTAATTCATGAATGGATTCACTTGTTAAATTATCCTCTGCACTTAGGAAGAAATCTGGAAGTTAGTGGATGCTAAGTACATGTACTGACTATTCTTTGGGGACTTGGTACATGCCAGGAATTGAGGTGATAAAACTTTCTACCAATACGTGGTAAAAGGTGATGTGCCTTAGGAAGTACAAAAAAAGTGCTACGGGAATCCCTATGTCAAACAGGATGAGGAAAGCGCGGTGTAGCAGTGGGGCCTTTGCAAAGGCTGTATACTCTCTCTTTAAAACTGCTCACCTCTCCCCTTCCCAGGTCTCAATTTAGAAGTCATCTTTTTAGATAGGTCTTTCCCATACCTGTCTAAAATCAGTTTCTCGTCTATTTCCTCTTCCTTAGCCACGACTGTACTTTGTTCACAGCACTTAGCACAATCTGTAATTGTTTTGCTTATTTTTACCTCCTACTTTCCCTATTACCCTCCAGGATGGCAGAAATAAGTTTGCCTTGTTCACTGGGGTGTGCCGGGCATAAAGTGTGCGCACATTTTTTTTCCTGTTTTTAAAGACAGGTCGCTGTGTCGCCAAGGCTGGAGCGCAGTGGCGCGATCGCCACGCACTGCAGCCTCGAAGTACTGGGCTCAAGCGATCCTCTTCCTTGGTCTCCCAAAGCGCTGGGATCAGGGGCGTTGAGTGACTGAATCTAAAATATGGAGTCACAAAGGGGTACTGGTGCAGGAAGAGGAAAAAACTGGGGTCCAGACACGAATTCCAGTCAAAAGAGCCAGGCCTTCTTGGCAAATCGCGCTCCGAGAACCCGAGAGGGATCCACAGGGGCGGGGACGCCCTTTGTCGCCGGTGGGAGGGGTGGGCGTGGCTTCCCCTTGCACCCTCCCGCCCCCCCAATCTGGGCCGTAGGCCCTTGGGGGCCACCATCACGTCTGGGTTCCCAGAACGCGGCGGGCACACTTGCGCCAGGCCCAGGTACCAGGGCCTGCCCCGGGGCCCCCTCCTCCACTCGCGCGGCGTGGGGACCGTTAACTGCCCGCGGTTCAGGGCGGTGCCGCCGCCCTCCTCGCGCCACTCGGCTCCTCTGTCCTGCCCGGCGCGCCCTCGGCGGCTCCGCCCCGCTCCCCCGCGGCGGTCACCCCATTCATCCCGCGGCTGCACCCACCAATCACCGCGCACCAACAGCGCCGCATCTGGAGATGGGGCGGAGCCTCGCGAGGCGCGCGCTCGCCCCCTCCCCGCCTTGAGCTCGCGCCCGGGCCGGGTCATTCCCGGGCAGTGACCGGACCTTGTCCCCGAGCTGACCCAGCCTGAGGACATCGGGTGGGGGCGGAGGAGGCGCTGAGCCAAGGAGAGGAGAGTTGTGCGGCCCGGACCGCGCAGCCTTGGGATCGGAAGGTGGTCGAGGCCTTGAGGGAAGAATGGAAGGCGGCCTTGACTCCTGGTGCTCCCAGGCCTTAAGATCCACAGCCCAGAGGGGTCCTGGTTGGAGCCTAGGACGTTCCGAGTCCCGAGACGCGCGAGTGGGTGGAATCGCGCGGGGCGAGAGAAGAGACCGAGATGGGCTGCAAGAAAATGGTCCCCTTGGGCAGTTCAGTCTAAGCCTGGAGCTGGGGAAGAGCCTCTGGAGAGAAGCCTTAAATCTCGTCTTTCAGTCTTTTATAATCGTGAAAGAGCCCTCCGTTGTAGACGATTAATGCGTGTCCAGGATGCCCGAGAGTGAGGGTAAAACAAAGACTGCTGCTGTTGCGATTAAAATTATATTTGCTTTTTGTATCCTCATAAGTTTCATGATATTGAAAATGTTTGTTATTTTTAATAAATGAGCTTTTAAAAAAATTCTGAAATATTTGCCAAAAAGTATCACTCACCAGGGAAGGTAACAAGAGGAAACCTAGTGACTTTTCTGTTGATGCCAAAGATTACTCCCTCTTTCTCACCAAAATAAAAGGAAAAAGAAAAGAAAAAAAAACGCTTAAAGGCACAGAAAGAAGTTTGGTTTGATTGTAAAGTCTTGCTAGATATTTTTGCTTCTCATAATCCTTTTAACAAGTCTGTAGGAATAGATGGGTATTACCACCAAGTGTAGATGTTGAAACAGGCTGACATTCATCTGGCCAAGGTCATAGTTTGTAAGTAACAAAGTATGGGCCTGTCAGCGGTAGAGGGTCATGACTGCAAGTTGTCCAGGTTCTTGAAGTTTTGAACAAAGAACTGGACAAGACGCCAAGCAAAGCAAAGAAGGAAGCAATGAAAGATCGAAAGCAGGGATTTGTTGAAAACGAAAGTACACTCCACAGTGTGGGAGCTACCCGGGCAGCCGCTCAAGGGCCTGGATACAGGATCTTCTTGGGTTCAAGTAGCCCCTAGAGTTTTCTCATTGGCCACTTCACGCTCACCTCATGTAAATGAAGGGGTAGCCTGCAATCAGTCTGATTGGTTGTGACAACAACCATTCCTGAGGCTGAAGTGAAGTTACAAAATTGCAAAGGAAGACGAGACCAGAAATCTGATTTGTTGCCCCAATCTTCCATCAGCCCTAAGGTCAAAGAAAGTAGTCTCTTCCTTTTGTTACTTAAGAGTGGAAAGTTGGGGTTTTCCTTTCAATTTAGTTCTAGGAAGTCCATGTGAAAGAGCTTTAGGTTCCCTGCCTCCTGCCTCAGGCCCTTTCCATACTTCTTTCCCGTAGATCATGACATTTCAACCCACAATAAATGGAAGGTAAAAAGGAATCTAATGATTCTGGAGTCCTTAGCTAAGGACTGTGCAGCTAGCCAAGTACAAGCACCTCTTGGAGATAAGTTGTGCTTTTTGGGAATTCTGTTAAAGTACATTGTTTTCATGCCGATATTATGAAAGGTAGAAGGAGAGTCCTTGAGATTCTGAAGTGCCAGGTCACACAAGTTGATGACTTTTGTAACACTAGGCTGACCTGAAACAAAACAAGACCTCTTTCGGTTGCTAGGTATTGCCTGCTAGGATGCTGGAGGGCTGCCCAGGTCTCGTTCAGGGACTTCAGTCTTTGTGGCAAGTAGAGTACAGAGCAGTTGGATTAAAGACAGAGTTAATTAGGTCACAGAATGCTTTTTTAAGGCGGTAAAGCAGCAAACTATGATGGGACTTTTAGCTCAATCTGGTTTACCAGATTGGCCAACTGCATCTGCTCCATGCTTCGTGCTGTGGGCACACAGTGATGACTGAGAACTCTTTTCTGCCCACAGGAAAAGGTTACAGTTGGGTAGGGTGCATCAGTGAGTCAAACCTGTGAATAACTAGTAAAGGGAAGCAGCACATAAAGTAACAATAGGGAAATACAAAGCAAGAATTATAGTGGATGCAAGAGTTTTGACAGAGCAATTGAGGTCAAAATCCAGAGCAAAGAAAGGAGATCCCTTTAGGCTGCAAATTGAGGAGTTAGAGCTTTTCTGCATCAAGCTGCCAGAGTGGACTTTAAAAAGAAATGCCAATGCAACATCCTGAAACAGCCTTTAATAGCTTTCCCATTGCACTTGGTACAAAATCCCAAATCATTACTGTGGCCTAAAGACCTGCCTGAGCTGCGTCCTTGCTTACCTGCCCAGCCTCCATGGCACCACTCTCTACACTTGTGCCATACTATTCCTCTCCTTGTGAGTTTCTCTCATCTGGGTCTTTTATGCATGCTGTTCCTTCTGCCCAGTCACTTTACCACCCTGCCCCACTTTTGTACTCCTTTATCCAGTTCATCTGTCTTTCTATCTTGGCTTCAAACTACTTCCTCTGAGAAGCTTCCCTTCAAAATCAGGTCCACTATCATTATATCCTTTACTTTTTTCCCCATGTACTTATCAAAATTTGTAAGATTGTTATTTGTGTGATTATTGATTACCTCTTTAAATCTGCCTGTTCCATAATGACACTCTTTCCCCATAGATCATAAAGCAATTTATAATATATATTTATTTGTGCAGTTATTGTGTTTCTGTCTGCTGGCCTAACCTGTTTTTAGGCTCTATGCAGACATTGTTTCATTTCTCATGATATCCAATGTTTAGCACAATGCTTGGCATATGGTCAATGATTGATAAATATTTGTCAAATTGATGTTCCAGATCATTTGGTCTAGGACACATGTTATGGAATAGTGGAGAACAGGCTGGGTAAAGTAGGATGGAGGCAGATTGCAAGGGGCCAGGCAGAAGCTTTTCTTTTTTTCTTTTTCTTTCTTTCCTTTTTTTTTTTTTTTTTTTTAATAGGTATGGGGTCTCACCATGTTGCATAGGCTAATCTCAAATGGTTGGGCTCAAAATATCTTCCTGCCTCAGCCTGTCAAAGAGTTGGGATTATAGGCGTAAACCACCGCACCCGGCTCAGACAGAGGATTTTCTACTCAATTGGTTAGACCTGTGCTGTTCACACAGAAGCCACTAGCCCCACATGCAGCTACTGAGCACATGAAATGTAGTTAAGGACTGAGGAATGGAATTTTACATTTTATTTCATTTTAATTAATTTACATGTTCTAACTCGGGTATGTGAATCTACTTTTTCAAGTATAATTTTATGAAATCTATATGCAGATCAAGTGTTTCTGGTGAAAATTTAGTGTCTGAATTGAGAAGTACTATAAATGCATTGGAATTTGAGACCTTAGACAAAAAAATGTAAAACAACCTGTAATTGTTTCTATTAATTATATGTTGACATGGTAATAATTTGGCTATATTGGGTTAAGTACAATATGTTTTTAGATTAATTTTACTTATTCTAGGTATATACCCAACAGAATTAAAAGCAGGGACTCAAACAAATACTGGTACAGCAATATTCATAGTAGCATTTTTCACAATAGCCCAAAGGTGGTAATACTCAAATGACCATTAACAGCTGAATAGATGTATTAGTCCATTTTCACACTGCTATAAAGAACTGCCTGAGACTGAGTAACTTGTAAAGGAAGTAGGTTTAATTGACTCACAGTTCTGCATGTCTGTGGAGGCCTCAGGATACTTACAATCATGGCAGAAGGCAAAGAAGAAGCAAGCCATGTCTCACATGGCAGCAGATGAGAGAGAGAGCAAAAGAGGGGAAGAGCCACACTTTTAAACCATCAGATTTCTTGAAAACTCAGTATCATGAGAACAGCATGGGAGAAACTACCCCCATGATGTAATCACTTTCCATCAGGTCCCTCCCCTGACGTGGGGATTACAATTTGAGATGAGATTTCAGTGGAGACACAGAGCCAAACCATGTTATTCCACCCCTGGTTCCTTCCAAATCTCATATACTTTTACATTTCAAGACCAATTATACCTTCCCAACAGCCCCCCAAAGTCTTAACTAATTCCAGCATTAACTCAAAAGTCCAAGTCCAAAGTCTCACCTGAGACAAGACAAGTCACTTCTGCTTATAAGCCTGTAAAATTATAAGCAAGTTAGTTACTTCCAATATATAATGGGTGTATAGGCATCGGATAAATGTTCCCATTACAAATTGGAAAAATTGGCAAAAACAAAGGGGCCATGGGCCCCATACAAGTCTGAAACCCAGCAGAGCATCCAGGAAATCTTAAAGCGCCAAAATAATCTCTTTGGACTCCATGTCCTTACATCCAGGGCATGCTGATACAAGGCATGGGCTCCCAAGGCCTTGGGCAGCTCTACTTCTATGGCTCTGCAGGGTACAGCCCCTCTTTTGGCTGCTCTTACCAGATGGTATTGAGTGTCTGTGGCTTTTCCAAGCACACGGTACAGGCTGCTGGTGGATCTACCTACCATTCTGGGGTCTAGAGGGGGTGGCCCTCTTCTCACAGCTCTACTAGGCAGTGCACCAGTAAGAATTCTGTGTGGGGTCTCCAACCCGACATTTCCTTTCTGCATTACCCTAGTAGAGGTTCTCCATGAGGGCTCTGCCCCTGCAACAGACTTCTGCCTAAACATCCAGGCATTTCCATACATCCTCTGAAATCTAGGCGGAGGCCCCTAAAGCTCAATTCTTATCTTCTGCACACCAGCTGGCCCAACTTCATATGGAAGCTGCCAAGTCTTGGGGTTTGCACCCTCTGAAGCAAATGGCCCAAGCTGTACACAAGCCTCTTTTAGCCACTGCTAGAGCTAGAGTGGCTGGGATGCAGGGCACTAAGTCCAGAGGCTGTACAGAGCAATGGGGCCCCGGACTTGGCCCATGAAACCATTTTCCCCTCCTAGGCCTCTGGGCCTGTGATGGGAGAGGCTGCTGCAAAGATTTCTGACATACCTTGGAAGCATTTTCCCCATTGTCTTGGTGATTCACATTCAGCTCCTTCTTACTTATGTAAATTTCTGCAGCTTATTTGAATTTCTCCCCAGGAAATGGGTTTTTCTTTTCTACCTCATTGTCAGGCTGCAAATTTCCAAACTTTTATGATCTGCTTCCCTTTTTTTTTTTTCTTTTTTTTCGAGACAGAGTTTCACTCTGTTGCCAGGCGCCAGGCTGGAGTGCAGTGGCGTGATCTTGGCTCACTGCAACCTCCGCCTCCCAGGTTCAAGCAATTCTCCTGCCTCAACCTCCCAAGTAGCTGGGACTAGAGGCACACGCCACCATGCCCAGCTAATTTTTGTGTTTTTAGTAGAGACAGGGTTTCACCATGTTGGCCAGGATGGTCTCGATCTCTTGACCTTGTGATCAGCCCGCCTTGGCCTCCCAAAGTGCTGGGATTACAGGTGTGAGCCACCGTGTCCAGCTACTCTGCTTTCCTTTTAAACATAAGTTTCAGTTTCAGACAGTCTCTTTGTAAATGTGTATGACTGGATGCTTTCAGAATCAGCCAGATCACCTCTTGAATGCTTTGCTGCTTAAAAATTTCTTCTGCCAGATACCCTAAATCAACTCTCTCAAGTTCAAAGTTTCACAGATCTCTAGGGCAAGGGTAAAATGCTATCAGTCTCTTTGCTAAAGCCTAGCAAGAGTGATCTTTACTCCAGTTCCCAATAAGTTCCCCATCTCCATCTGAGACCACTTCAGCCTGGACTTCATTGTCCATATCACTATCAGCATTTTGGTCAAAACTCATTCAACAAGTCTCCAGAAAGTTTCAAATGTTCATTCATCTTCCTGTCTTCTTCTAAGCCCTCCAAACTTTCCCCTCTGACCATTATCCAGCTCCAAAGTGACTTCCACATAATTTTGTGATATCTTTATAGTAGTACCTGACTCTGAATACAATTTTTCTGTATTAGTCCATTCTCATACTGCTATAAAGAACTGCCTGAGACTGGGTAATTTATAAAGCAAAGAGGCTTAATTGACTCATAGTTCTGTATGGCAGGGGAGAGGCCTCAGGAAACTTAAAATCATAGCAAAAGGTGAATAGGAAGCAAGGCACATCTTACATGGCATCGGGAGCAAGAGAAAGAGAGAGAGTAAAGGGGAAAGTGTCACGCTTTTAAACTATCAGCTCTCATGAGAAGTCACTCACTATCACAAGAACAGCATGGGGGGAACCACCCTCATGATCCAGTTACCTCCCACCAGGTCCCTACCTTGAGAAATGGGGATTTGAGATGAGATTTGGGTGGAATCACAGAGCCAAACCATATCAGTGGATAAATATACAATGGAATATTATTCAGCCTTAAAAGGAAATGAAATTCTGACACATGCTACAACATGGATGAAACTTGAAAACATTGTGAAGTTAAATAAGCCAGATACAAAAGATCAAGTATTGTGATTCCATTTATATGAAGTACCTAGATAAGCAAATTTGTAGAGCCAGAAAGTACAGTGGTTACCAGGGGCTGGGGGGAGGAGGGGATAGTTAGTTATTGCTTAATGAGTATAGAATTTCTGTTTGGATGATGAGAAAGTTCTGGAAATGAATTGTGGTGACACTTGCATAACATTGTGAAAGTACTTAGTCCACTGAATTATACATTTTAAAATGGTTAAAATGGTAAATTTTATGTTATATACATTTTACCACAATGAACAATTTTTTAAATTCATTTATTTCTTTTTATTTTTAAAAACTACAGCCACTGTCAAGGCACAGCTTGGGCCATTGCTTCAGAGGGTGCAAAATTTAAATTACATATGTGACTTTCTATCTTGGGCCTGAAGAGGTAGCAAGAAGAAGGGCTATTCTACCATCAATGAGGTGGGGACCCAAGAATACATCATCAGTATTCACAGGGGCACCTTCAAAAAGCATGCACCTCCAGCAACTCAGATAAATCTGGAAATCTGCTGTGAAGGACATGGGAACTCCAGATGTGCATACCAGGCTCCACAAAGCTGTCTGGGCCAGAAGATTATGGAATGTTCCATACCACATCCATGTGCAGTTGTCCACAAAAAGGTAATGGGATGAAGAATCACCAAATAAGCTCTGTATGTTGGTAGTTATGTACCTGTCACCATCTTTTTAAAATCTGTAGACAGTTAATATGGATGAGAACTAACTGCTGATTGTCAAATACAGTACCACAGCAAAAATGAAAAATAAATACGTAATATGGCTCTCTCATTGTATTCTTTCTCACTTTTTCTCTCCCTTCCTTCCTTCCTTCTTTCTCCATCCCTCCCTCCTTCCCTCCCTCTCCCCTCCCTCCTTCCCTCCCGTTTCCCTCCCTCTCCCCTCCCTCCCTCCCTTCTTTCCTTCCTTTCCTCCCTCCCTCCCTCTCTCCCTCTCTCTTCTTTTTTTCTTGATGGAGTCTCACTCTGTCACCCAGGCTAGAGTGCAATGGCATGATCTTGGCTCACTGCAACCTCTACCTCCCAGGTTCAAGCAATTTTCTTGTCTCAGCCTCCCTAGTAGTTGGTACTACAGTGGTAAGCCACCATGCCTGGCTAATTTTTGTATTTTTTGTAGAGACAGGGTTTTGCCATGTTGTCTAGGGTGGTCTCAAACTCCTCAGCTCAAGTGATCGGCCTGCCTCAGTCTCCCAAAGTGCTGGAATTACAGGTGTGAACCACCGCGCCTGGCCTTCTCATTGTATATCTATTGACATTACTGGGTTAGACAATGGGGAACCCTGGGAGAGGATGAGTAAATTTCTGTGATGAAGTTTTTCGCTAATGTCTGTGGCACCAGAAAGGCTGCTTGTAGGTGGGCAAGAAGGCAGATGATAATGATAAACCCAAGAATTGAGGATTTGGTAAAATTCATCAAGTATAAAAAGGCACATGTGGAAAAACATGGTGGGAAGGAATTTAATCTGGGAAGGGCTTTCCTTGAGGCTGCAATAAAAACCTTCTAGAGATAATGTTTTCTCTGCTGTAATGGGATAACTTGGCAATAAGCCCAGTGCAATGTCCCTTATTTGTTGTTGGATCAAATGCATTAACATGTGAGAAAGGGTCCTTTAATCTGAGCTGAGAGGTACAGATAAGGTGTCAGTTACGGTTAATCACAAGTACAAGATTTCTTCAGTGTTTTCATGGTGATGTGTCCTGTCTGTTATGGATCTTGCAGAGAAACCCTAGCTTTTGGGGGATTTTCTGCCAGTGACATATTTTCTATTTTATATAAAACTGTTTGAAGGATTATCCAGTGTGACTGCCTGTTACCTCAACTCCTCCAAAATTTCACCATTAACTATTTTAAGAATGTTGCCCTTGGAGAATGATTATCTGTGTGTTCAACATTGTCCTGCTATTTGTGAGATTTTCAACTACTCAGAATCAAGGCAAGTACTGACCCAAACTCAGAAATGTGCTCCATGTCCAGGGACCAAAAGGCTATGGGAGAAGGTAAATGGCCAATGACTGGAGAAAAATTTGATTGCTCAACTTAGTCTGAGGCTCAGGGAAGCCAGTGTGATACATGATCCAGAACTGTTACAGGGTTCATCTTGTAGGTTCTCAGAGGTTTGAGCCACATTGGACCCTTGACCCTGGCTTCTAAACATCCTTACAATCCTCCACACAGTTTAGGAAACAGTCCAACTCTTCAGGCCTGCCCAGATTAAGGATGGCTTATGGTCAGAATGACTTATGCCTCTTCAGAATTAAAATTTCACTTGAGTGGGCTGAAACTGGCTCTTACTCTGGGAATACTGGGGGAAAATGTTAACTGGAGAAAAATGAAAATATGAGTTTAATACTCTACAAAATAATGCTGGAGTATTCTCTGCCCAAATGAAATCAGGAGCACAGGAAGTGCTGAAAAGTTTGCATCAAATAAGTTTTATTTATCTTGATTGATCTATCATTTATCTATTTAGATATTTACATTTATTACAGGTTTTGATTAATTTAGTGTAGCTTAGTTCTTTTTAAAGATCCTGTAAGGCCCAAGATTGTGTCTTGGCCTCACCACTCTAGTAGTTATCAAAAGTCTCTTCCTGCACTCACACCTCTATAGCATTGCTGCTGGTCTGGGATGAGGCATGTATACTTTTAAAACCATCTAAATTCCTACATCCTACCCTGGATAAATAGTGTCTTTGATGAGACTTTCTCTGTAGCTTCTACTGTGATGGCTGATTATGGCCAGGACTTTGCATTATGTTCCTAGATGCCAAAGGTAATGGAGTTACTAAAGTACTCCCTTTTATTAGACTGAGAAGAAAGCTATTTCTATTTCTGTGTTCCACTATATCTAAGGCATTCTATGGCTGTGTTTGTTCTAGACAAAGTAGGAATTAGAGATAGCTATCTACAAAAATGGAGAAGGTTCATTTTGACCTGAATCTCTTAAGTAACAATTGTTTTAACTTAACCTGGTAATGATTCTATCATCTGCCATCCACTTTAATGAGAAATATGAGCATTACACAGTTTCTCGGGGAAAAGAATGAGACATGAGGAAGAGGTGCTCACCCCTTAAATGCTTTAATTGCCTGAAAATAACTATTACTATGTGGCTCCTGCTGGCCACGGTGGCATTCACCTGTAATCCCAGCTGCTTGAGAGGCTGAGGCTGGAGCATCCCTTGAATCCAGGAATTTGAGGCCAGTCTGGGCAATGTAGTGAGATTCTGTCTAAAAAAAAAAAAAAGATTTGCCTGCCAGCAGACTATTACTAGTCACTATTTTATAGGTTAGCAAGCTTCTTGGCTCATTTTTTCCCTATGTGATGCCAGAGAATGCATTTCAGCTAAAGGTATTAAGGGATTAACAGATACCTAAACCTTTAATCTCGAAATACCTATTTTCAATAGGTGTCAATGCTCTTTAATCTTTTGGATGTTTCTAAGGGAGCCACAGTGGTATTTTATGTATGTGGCTATAACGTCTGCACCCTAAATTGTCATGGTGTGAACATTTCTGGGTTCTAAATTTGTGGTAGCAGTTGCTATAGCTGTTGGTTTGTTTTTTTCTGACAGAGGTAAATTATGATTCTGAATTGTGTCCCACCTCCGTGTCTATTGAACAACATAAGGTATTTCTGTAAAGCCAAGTATTAATATTTACTAACATTAAATAAATTATAGGAGGGGCAGAAACCACCATCATTGGCTGTTCTTTTTTTCTAAAGTATTCATAAAATCCCAAGTCCACCTATTGATTGGTCTGAATGAATACAGATTTCGAAATCATACAAGCGACATTATAACATTTAGTCCAAAAAATAAAGGAAGGTAATTGACTCTCAGTATTCTAGATTAGTGACTCAAACTGTTTTAAAAAATACATCCCATGCATTTCTTGTCTACTTGAATATACATCTTTTCCATGGTTTTGCAATTTTGTTTCTGTTTTTTTAACTTAATAATTATAATATTTTTCCATCTTGCTACATTATCTTTTTAAAATGTCCATTAAATGATTATACCACAGCCATTGCTTTAGCCATTAGTGTTCAATGCAAATATCTAGGCCTTGAGTCTACTCTCAGTATTTTTGAATCAGTAAGTTTGGTTCAAGAACCTTCATTAAATAAATTCTTCTGTTTTACCAAAGGTAAAGCCTGAGATTCAAGGATAGGGGTGGCTTTAGGAGTGCCTCTACTGCTGAACAGGAAAGTCATCATTTTCACCATTGTAAATAATATTGCAGTGAATATTGTTGTGAACATAGCTTCTTCCTTCTTTGAATAATGTACTTTTTTTTTTGCTATGTCATATTTCTTCCTAAATAGGAAGAACCAAAAGTCTGCAGCATTTTAATCTACATTCCTGACTTTCATATATTCTTTTCCCTGGTTTATCAACAAGTATCTCCAACAATGGTAAACCTGACTTTAGCTACATTTTAAATTGTAAATATGAGACAGACAATAGTTTAAATTTGACAAAGTTAACAGAAAAGATCAAATTCTTCCATACTCTACCTAGCGGACTACCCAGAATGGGGAAGAATGTGGCAAAGGTGTGGGTGGATCTGCAGCCATTGGTGAGGAACTGATAGGTGGTTGTACGATAGCATTAACTAATGTTCGTGAATGTTCTTTATACTTAGAGAGCCATTTCACATCCATTACCTGATGAGGTTCTCTCCACTCTGTGAGTAGGTATGATTATTCCCATTGCATTTTTGAGGAAACCAAGGCTCAAGATTGCTAAACAATTTGTCCTGAGCAGCTTGTAATTGTTTGAATATGGAAGATTTTCTGTCTGGCATCATACTTAAGTAGTTAGTTATTTATTGGGCATGCCCTTTTCTTAATATAATATCCAGAGAGCTTTTCTTCTTTATCTCTAATTTTATTGCTGTTTTAAAAATCAGGCAATTACAGTTCCAGCAGCTCAATTCAAAATCCAGATAATAAGCAACATTTAGTTTCAAGGTACTCTAGGGAATACAAAAATGAGAGGGCACAGCCCTGGACTTTTGGGAATTTTCATCTCGGAAATGTAAACAACACGTTTAAAACAAGACAGAACCAAGGACTGTAGAGGATATTCTAATGTCTTCCTTTACAGTTGAGGAAACAGGTCTGGCTCCAAGGATTCCCCGTTTGAGTTACTGCAAACAATCCTTAGGTGCTAGTCTCCTGCTCTGGACTGCAAGCTCCTCTAGGGCAGGGCATGGCTTCCTTATGCCCATTGCTGCGCCCAGTGTTTGTGCACAGGCAGGTACGGAGTGGGCACACATCTGATGCATCCCCACCTCAATTTTTTCCAAATGGAATATGCCTCATGATATTTTTCTTTATGCAACAGGTATTTACTTAGATTCCACTATGTGGCATGCATATTTTAGGCACTTGGGAGACCAGGGAACAAAACAGGAAATACTTCCTGCTCTTCCAAAGTCAAAAGGTATGATCAATCTTTTGCCTTGCAAGAGTTTGATACCTATATGGTACATTATATCATAGGAATAATGATCAGAGTGTCTCTGCTTCTGGCTTTAGTTCTATACTCTTAGTGCTAAAGAAGCACATAACTTCTAACAGCTGAAGAAGTTTCAGGAATACCTCCTTTACCTCTTTCTCTTAATCTCAACTCTACATAAATCTGAGCTGCATGTAGAATTTTTGAAATTGTAGGGAGCTGTCAAGGCAAAGACATAGAGTGGTAAAAATGTGTAAAATGTTGGGAGCTGGTAAATGAGCTACGCGGCCAGAGTGTAGGGTTCATGGAGCCTTTAGTTGGAGATGAGGTCAGAGAGTTAGCTTGACACCACAGTAGAGGGCCTTAGGAGAAGCCATTTAGATTTTGGGCAACTGAGAATGTTTTGAGGTTTTTGATAAAGAAAACGAATATGAACATGCTTGTGTTTAGGAAGGTTACTGTGGCAAGGGTGAGAAGGATGCATCAGGTGGACAAGACAAGTTAGGAGGGTTTTACGCAAGCGTGTTATGAGATAATGAAGTTATAGCAAGACAGTAGAAAGGAGAGGAGAGGAGAAGTGAGAGACTGCAGAAGTGGAAACAACTCATGATGGCCGATGGGAAAGAGGAGAGAATTCTTGAAGGTGATAGGTTGTTGATGATAGAGAAATTGTTGGTGACATCAATCATTCAAAATGTAAGGCAATGAGGAGGCTTTTGATTGATGGATGTGAGTGATACTATAAATGCAATTTGGACATTTTGTGCCAACTAGCTGGGACAGCATAATTTGTATCATTTATATCAAGTAATTATATTCAATTCAACTCAACACATATTTCTGGTGTCCTTACCACTTGCTAACTGGTAGAAATGATATAAGCATGAGAAGAGAAATTCTGCTGTAAATGGCCTTCAATATGATGAAGAAATAAATACAAGCATGAATAATAACAAAAGGTAAAATGTTGTGTGACATATTATGACAGGTATAAGAGCCATTAAGACCTGAAGAAGGAAAAGAGTATAGTTATTTAGGGCAAGCTATAATGTTTAGAACAGGATAGGATAGAAAATACATTTTTTAAAATTGAAATGCTGTATTTTCAATAAATATATATAATAGATATTTTTCAAAAATATCTCTTAAAACAATCACATTCAGAGAAATTGAATAAAAATTGACTCAATGTGCACCAAATGTAATGGATACACTGGGATAATCTTAGTGAATTCCTTCCAAGGGGATGGCACAAGATGTGCAGGTGAAAATCTGTCTTTAAACAGCTAAGAAAAGGAGATTAGCAAAGATGATTTGTGATATTTCAACTTAGTATAGATTACCATTATACATTTGAGCTCTACACACTTTGGCAATCTGTCGATTCTATGCCTGAACACTTTGAAATACCACAGCCTAGGATTTTGGTGGGCTGATCAGTTCCTAAGCAACCTGGCTAATGAGAGCAGCTTCTATGGCACTGCAGTGGACCTTGTAAGCATAAACAGCTTATAAGTAATTCTCAAAGTGCGCAAAGTTAAATAGGTATATATCCTCATTTGTATAGTGGTGAGTATCCCCACCTGTCACATGGGAGACCAGGGTTCCTTTCCCCGATGGGGAGCAATAAAAAAATAAATAAATAAGTATATAACTACACATATATATTAAGATAATGTACATATGTGTGTACAAGGGGTTATTTTGTAGCATTGTTTTTTTATTGCTTGAACAATGGCAACTAGCATTTATTATGGTTTGTTTGTTTGTTTGTTTTGAGACAGGGTTTTATTTCCGTCACCCAGGCTGGAGTGCAATGGCATGATCTCAGCTCACTGCAATGTCTGCCTCCTGTGCTCAATGATTCTCCTGCCTCAGCCTTCGGAGTAGCTGGGGCCACAGGAGAGCACTACCACATTTAGCTAATTTTTGTGTTTTTAGTAGAGACATGGTTTCACCATGTTGCACAGGCTGGTCTTGAACTGCTGAGCTCAAGTGATCTGCCTGCCTCAGGCTCCCAAAGGGCTGAGATTACAGGCATGAGCCACCACACCCAGCCTCATTTATTATATTTAACAAAAATTTGTCACACACACACATATACATACACAAGACCTTCTCTATTTCGGAGCATTATTCCCAAGAAACAACTTGCAGGGCAGTTTTTGTGTTTAGAAACAGGCTGGAGTGCACTGAGTATTCACAGGCTCAAGCGGTCCTCCCTCCTTAGCCTCCCAAGTAGTTGGGACTGCAGGTGCACACCATTGCACCTGGTATTTTTCCTGTTAAAGCATGTCTCAACCCAGGTTCTCTAAAAAGCAGAGCCTGAGGCAAGAACAAAGTGCTGACACTTTCTTTGGCATGTCCAAGTCTAAGGATTTAAGGGTTAGCAATAAAAAGAAATAAGGCAAGAAAAATTGTGAAGCAAAATGCAGTGATCCCTCACTGGCTACTGCTTTACAGCAAAATGCAGAGACTCAGCAGGTGGCTGGGCAGGCACTTTCACCCAGCATGCAATAGGGAGGGAGTGAGAGAGGCTCAGTAGAATGTGGGAAGTGAAAAAACTTACAAAAAGCAAGAAAGCGGGGTTGTCCATGTGAAATTCATCTGGGTTTGCTAACTGGTGCTTACTGAAGTTAGGCTCCTGCCTTCCCACAATGACTGGTGGACAGAGGCCCTATCTTCAGGTGTGGACTAGAACAAATAGTAGATTGTTTGCAAGTCTTGAGTTTGCTCAGCAGGCACTTTAAGGAGAGCTGGAGCTGTTAGAAACTATGTTAGTGTTTGTTCAAGTCTTTATAGGCCAAGGTTGGGCCCAAGTCAAGAGGAAGGCTCAAAGGACCCTGGCTCAAGTTTGGGCAAGAAGAGAATGCATGCCACAATAGGTTATGAAACTCAAGAACAACTGGGAAAATATCCACTGTAGTCTCAATAGAAGGTTCTGATAAAAGGAAAGAAACATTACAAGGAAATGAGTTAAGGAATATATATTTTTTTGAAGATAGAGTCTCACTATGTCCCCCAGGCTGGAGTGCAGTGGCGCGATCTCGGCTCGCTGCAACCTCTGCTTCCCAGGTTCAAGCAATTCTCCTGCCTCAGCCTCCCGAGTAGCTGGGACTACAGGTGCATGCCACCATGCCCAGCTAATTTGTATTTTTAGCAGAGACAGGGTTTCACCATGTTGGCCAGGGTGGTCTCGATGTCTTGACCTTGTGATCCACCTGCCTCGGCCTCCCAAAGTGCTAGGATTATAGGCGTGGGCCACTGTGCCTGGCCAGGAATATTTTTAATTACTCTCCCCACTGAAAAGACTGCTAAATTCCATCCACCAAAAACTTGGTGCATCGTCCATATTATGTGCTGCTAAAATCTAAACAAAAAATGATGTACCTTATACATATCTGATCTCTCAGGATAAACAAAAATTAATGTTGTATATTGAACTTTTGTTTAAATACCTTGTACATTATTAACTGGTTCCTAATGAAGCATAGAAGTAGTGATTCAGATTGACTTGTCATTTAATACATTGTTTCCTTAGAAGGAAAAAGAGACTTTCTTTCCAATTTTAGCTTTATCATTTAAAAAAAGTTAAAGGCCCATTACCCTTTATTATTTGCACTTTGTAAATGTAGTATGTTCCCTTTTGATTTTCTGCCTCTTTCCATTTGAAGTTGGTAATTTGACTTATTTACTTGGTATTCTAGTCATATTATTAATGACTTGTGACATAGTGGACCCCCTTTCTCATATGATGCTCGTCGTAACTCTTTCCATCGTCCAAAGGGCCAAAAGAGGAGGTAGATATGTATGGGAATAAACTTAAAGGCTTAACATACTTTTCGAAGAAAACATAAGGATAAAAGAAGTAGAGAATATATGATATTGTGGTTTGCAGGAAATGAGTCTTTTTTAAATTAAGATAAAATTTAAAGACAGTGAAATAACGAGATCTTAAATGTGCAGTTAAACCAGTGTTAACAAATGCACATGTCCATACAGCTCACACTCCTATCAAGATACAGATGTATTTCATCAACCAAGAAGTTCTCTCACACCCTTCCCAGTCAATCCCTGCCACTTCTAGAAGTGACCACTGTTGTGATTTCATCATGAATTTGTTTTTTCTGCTATAGAACTTCATATATCTGAAATCATACAGTGTGTACTGTTTTGTATCTTTTTTTCACTCAGTACAAAATTTCTGAGATTCACTCATATTTTTACATGTATCAGTAGTTTGTCTCTTTTCATTATTGAATAGTATTGCATTGTATGACCATGCCACAGTTTATTCTATTCATGGACACCTGGGTTGTTTTCAGTCTTTGGCTATTATGAATAAGACTGCCATGAGCATTCTCATGCAAGGCTTATTTGGACAAATGTTTACATTTCTTTCGAAATGAATGTTTACTTCTCACACTAGTATCATAATTCCTTTTCAAAAGGCAACAAAATTTTACAGACAAATTGGGACAAGCATTTCTCTGACCTCAATAATTCTCTTTAATCTAATAACAGTTGTTGTTACATGTAGATAATCACTATTTTATTTCCTGAAACATAGATTAGGCATTGTTTCTTCCATCATGTGAAGCAGTCACTTCACTTTTCTCTTAGCATAACAAAACATTAAATGTGGAACCAATTAAGATTGAGGTGAAATGACTGAAGTTTGCCTTCTGTTATCAATAGCATATCTTTTTTCTCATATTGGACTCATTTGCCACTTCAAATGGCTGTGCAATTAATAACACTTCTCGTATTTGGTCAGTTCTTACATTAAAATAGTGACTAAGTTGCTGTGAGAGAGACTCAACAATTCTATGGCTTAATTATTCAAGGTTTATTCATGTCTCATATATTAGACTCAAGTTGTGGGGTTCAGATCAGCAAGATGCCTCTGTTCCACACAGTCATTCAGGGATCCAGGTTCTTCCAATCTTGTCCTGCCATTCTCAAGACATTGTTCTCATTTGTATGGCTGAAGTTGGTCACAGACAAATCTGTGTTCCAGCTTATGAGAAAAAGGGGAAGCATAGAGGAATGCAGGCTGATTACCAGTTTCAGACGTGACACATATTACTTCTAAGCCACACAAGCTGCAAGTGAGACTGGTCAATATAGCCTAGCTGGACATCTATGTGCCAGTTACAGTTTATTATAATGGACAAGGAGGACAAAGGAAATGAGTAAATAATTATCAGACTTTGTCATATTTTCTTCTTCTTCTTTTTTTTGAGATGGAGTCTCACTCTGTTGCCCAGGCTGGAGTGCAGTGACACGATCTTGGCTCACTGCAACCTCTGCCTCCCAGGTTCAATAGATTCTCCTGCCTCAGCCTACTGAGTAGCTGGTATTACAGGCATGCACCACCAAGCCCAGCTAATTTTTGTATTTTTAGTAGAGATGGGGTTTCACCATGTTGGCCATCATGGTCTTTTTTTTTTTTTTTGTACTTTAGGTTCTGGGGTACATGTGCAGATCATTCAGGGTTGTTGCATAGGTATATACATGGCAAAGTGATTTGCTGCCACCATCTCCCCATCATCTATATCTGTCATTTCTTCCCACGTTATCCCTCCCCATCCTCCCCATCACCTGCTGTTCCTCCCCTAGTCCCCAAAACTGACCCCAGTGTATGATGCTCCCTTCCCTGTGTCCATGTGTTCTCATTGTTCAACACTCACCTATGAGTGAGAACATGCAGTGTTTAATTTTCTGTTCTTGTGTCAGTTTGCTGAGAATGATGGTTTCCAGATTCATCCATGTCCCTGCAAAGGACATGAACTCATTGTTTTTCATGGCTGCATAGTATTCCGTGGTGTATATGTGACACATTTTCTTTGTTCAGTCTATCATTGATGGGCATTTGAGTTGGTTCCAGGTCTTTGCTATTGTAAACAGTGCTGCAATGAACATACGTGTGCAGGTGTCTTTATAAGAGAACAATTTATAATCCTTTGAGTATATACCCAGTAATAGGATTGCTGGGTCAAATGGAATTTCTATTTCTAGATCCTAGAGGAATTGCCACACTGTCTTCCACAATGGTTGAACTAATTTACACTCTCACCAACAGTGTAAAAGTGTCCCTATTTCTCCACATCCTCTCCAGCATCTGTTGTCTCCAGATTTTTTTAATGATTGCCATTCCAACTGGCATGAAGTGGTATCTCAATGTGGTTTTGATTGGCATTTCTCTAACGACCAGTGATGATGAGCATTTTTTCATATGTTTGTTGGCTTCATATGTCTTCTTTTGAGAAGTGTCTGTCCATATCCTTCACCCACTTTTGAAAAGGTTTGTTTTTTTCTTGTAAATCTGTTTTAGTTCTTTGTAGATTCTGGAGATTAGGCCTTTGTCAGATGGGAAGATTGCAAAAACTTTCCGGTTCTTTTGGTGGCCAGTTTGCTCTAATGATTGTTTCTTTTGCTGTACAGAAGCTCTGAAGTTTAATTAGATCCCATTTGTCTATTTTGGCTTTTGTTGCCATTGCTTTTGGTGTTTTAGTCATAAAGTCCTTGCCTATGCCTATGTCTTGAATGGTTTTGCCTAGGTTTTCTTCTAAGGTTTTTATGGTGCTCGGTCTTATGTTTAAGTCTTTAATCCATCTGGAGTTAATTTTAGTGTAAGGTGTCAGGAAGGGGTCCAGTTTCTGCTTTCTACACACGGCTAGCCAGTTTTCCCAACACCATTTATTAAACAGGGAATCCTTTCCCCATTGCTTGTTTTTGTCAGGTTTGTCAAAGATCAGATGGTTGTAGATGTGTGGTATTGCTTCTGAGGCCTCTGTTCTGCTCCATTGGTCTACGTTTCTGTTTTGGTACCAGTACCAAGGATAATCTTGATCTTTTGACCTTGTGATCTGCCTGCTTTGGTCTCCCAAAATGCTGGGATTATAGGTATGAGCAACCACGCCTGGCCTCAGACTTTGTCATATTTTCTAACTTCTTTGGAGGTTCAGGAGAGATTATAATGGGCAATTTAGTATCTATATGAACTTTCTATTTATGATAATCTTGAATATGAAAAATGCAGTTATCATATACAGTATGAGTCTTTCCCATGTAGCTCACAAAATAGTAGGTATTTGTGTTCTAAACAAAGAATTGAAAACTTTTTTAAATATATGAATTTCAGGGGATGGATCCAAGATGGCAGATTAGGAGCAGCTCAGGATTGCAGCTCCCAGCAAAAGCGTGGAGGCTGCTGCAGGTGATCCCCAGGCAAGCAGGGCCTGGAGTGGACCTCGCCAATCCTACAGCAGAGGGGACTGAATGTTAGAAGGAAAACTAAGAAACAGAAAGAAATAACTTCATCATCAACAAACTGGACGTCCACTCAAGGAGACCCAATCTGAAAGTCAACAACTACAAAGACGACAGGTGGATAAATCCACAAAGATGGGAAGAAACCAGTGCAAAAAGGATGAAAACACCCGAAACCAGAACACCTCTCCTCCTACAAGGGATCACAACTCCTCACCAGCAAGGGAACAAGGCTGAATGGAGAATGAGTGTGATGAATTGACAGAATCAGACTTCAGAAGGTGCGTAATAAGAAACTTCTCTGAGCTAAAAGAACATGTTCTAACCCAACGCAAAGAAACTAAGAACCTTGAAAAAAGATTTGATGAAATGCTAATGAGAATAAACAATTTAGAGAGGAATATAAGTGAATTGATGGAGCTGAAAAACACAACATGAAAACTTCATGAAGCATACACAAGTTTCAACAGCCGAATTGATCAAGCAGAAGAAAGGATATCAAAGGTCGAAGAACAACTCAATGAAATAGAAGGAGAAGGCAAGATTAGAGAAAAAAGGATAAAAAGGAATGAACAAAGTCTACAAGAAATGTGGGACTATGTGAAAAGACCTAATCTACGTTTGATAGGTGTACCTGAATGTGACGAAGAGAACGAATCCAAGCTGGAAAATACTCTTCAGGATATTATCCAGGAAAACTTCCCCAACCTAGCAAGGCAGGCCAATATTCAAGTCCAGGAAATACAGAGAACACCACAAAGATATTCCTCAAGAAGAGCAA
>PVKP010034360.1:0-24293 GCA_004027715.1 Plecturocebus donacophilus
CACACTCCGCACCGAGAAGCGCCACGCCGGCCAAAAGAGTCGCGCTGGCGACCCGTGTGGCTCCCTCGCCGGGAATCTCCCAGTCCATAGGCATCAAATATTCGTCTGCAATTGCAGCATCCACTAGCTCTCTGCGCCCTCACCGCGAGCCACAATCCCAAGCCGCTGCTACATGGCCATCTTGGATCACTCTCTCCCACTTTCTTTCTTTCCCTTCCTTCCTTCTTTCCTTCCATCCTTTTTTCTCTTTCTTTCTTTCTTTTTTTTTTTTTTTTAAGATGGAGTTTCACTATGATGGCCAGGCTGGTCTTGAACTCCTGACCTAGGTGATCCACCCACCTCGGCCTCCCAAAGTGCTAGGATTACAGGCGTGAGCCGCCACACCCAGCTTGCTTGCTTCTTCTTTCTTTCTTTTTCTTTCTTTCTTCTCTCTCTCTCTCTCTTTCTTTCTTTCCTTTTTGAGACAGGATCTTGCTTTGTTACGTAGGCTAGAGTGTAGTGGCACAATCACAGCTCATTGCAGCCTCCACCTTCTGGGCTCAAGTGATCTTCCCACCTCAGCCTCCTGAGTAGCTGGGAATACAGGCATCACAACCACACCCAACTAACTTTTGTAATTTTATTTTTGGCTGGGGATGGAGTCTTGGTATGTCACCCAGGCTGGAGTGCAGTGGCAGGATCTCGGCTAACTGCAATCTCCACCTTCTGGGTTCAACTGATTCTCCTGCCTCGGCCTCCCAAGTAGCTGGGACTACATGCATGTGCCACCACGCCGGGATAATTTTTGTATTTTTTTTTAGCAGAGACGGGGTTTGACCATGTTGACCAGGCTGGATCCACCCACCTCCGCCTCCCAAAGTGCTGGGATTATAAGCATGAGCCACCGCACCTGGCCAACTTTTGTAATTTTTTGTACTGACAGGGTCTCTCTATGTCCCCCAGCTGATCTCAAACTCCTAGGCTCAAGTGAGCCTCCCACCTCAGCCTCCCAAAGTGCTCGGATTACAGGCTTGAGCCACTGTGCCCAGCCCTCCCACTTTCTTTTCCTTTTTTTCCCTCATCTTACTTTTAAAAATTATTATTATTATTATATATTTTTTGAGACGGAGTCTCACTCTGTCACCCAGGCTGGAGTGAAATGGTGCCATCTTGGCTTACTGCAACCTCTGCCTCCTGGGTTCAAGTGATTCTCTTGTCTCAGCCTCCCGAGTAGCTGGGATTACAGGCATGTACCATCATGCCCAACTAATTTTTGTATTTTTAGTAGAAACAGGGTTTCATCATGTTGGCCAAGCTGGTTTCAAACTCCTGACCTCAGGTAATCCACCCACCTCAGCCTCCCAAAGTGCTGGGATAACAGGCGTGAGCCACCATGCCCAGCCCCTTTAAAAAATTATTTAATTTAATTCATTTTAATTTATTTGGAGACAGGGTCTCTCTCACCTAGGCTGGAGTGCTGTGGTGAGATCTTGGCTCACTGTAACCTCTGGTAACCTCCATCTCCCGGCTTCAAACGATCCTCCTACCTCAGCCTCCCAGGTGGCTGGGACTAGGACTACAGGCATGCGCTATCATGCCTGGCTAATTTTTTCCCTTCTTTGCAGAGACAGAGTTTTGCCATGTTGCCCAGGCTGGTCTTGAACTCCTGGACTCAAGCAATCTGTCTGCCTCGGCTTCCCAAATTGCTAGGATTATAGGCGTGAGCCACTACACCCGGCCCAGTCCTCCCACTTTCAATTTAGCCCACCACCATCTTCCTGAAGCGGGCATTGTAGAATTTCCCCATCCCCAGGCTTCTACTTTTGGTGCCCTTCTGGCTCATTTAAATGGCAAGTTGTCTTAGACTTTCATGCAGCTTACAAATTCCTATGTTGTCCTGGCCCTGATCATGTCTCCAGCCTTGTCTCTTTGCATCTTACTCCTGGAGTTCCCATCCCTTGGTTTTTGCCTATGTTCCCCTTGCTCAGAATCCTCTCCTGTGTCTTTCACCCAACCCCAACTTCTGACCCTAGTCTGTCCTGCCTGGTCCCTTCTGTCCTTTACCTCAGCATAGGTTGGGAGCCTGCCTGGCTACTCTTGCCTCAATAAGGACCATTGTGATGGTATCCAAAATGCTTGAAGCTCCTTTAAGCAAAATGAGGACCTGATTGTAAGGATTGTAAAGAACTGATTGTATGGGGGTGTTCTTTAGACTCCACAGGCAAGAACCCCTAGTCCTTCCCTCCCTCCCTCCTCTGGGACTCTCAGTCCAGTGCTTTCTGTCTGGTTGCTTCATAGTTCTGCATCTTTGAAACTCGACTCCAAATCCTGGGATATAGAATCTAATTGGCCCACCTATAATGAGGTAATCTCTCTGGGCCAATTAGCTACTGGTAGGGAATTAAGACTCACAAGACACATAGGGTATTCAGGACTCGATCCTGAGTGGGTAGGCAGAGTACAGAGGGGAAGATGGGCTAACAGGACCCCAAAGATGTCTCCTATAGCTCCCTCAGGGAGAATTTACCCTGTGCTCCCCTCTTGCAGTGCTGTAACTACCACTGCCTGCTACTGTTTTACCTCCTCCAATGGACATACATGCTTAGGAAAGAAGCCAAGTTGTATAAATCTGTCTCCAGGTCCAAAATGAAATTTACCCAATAAGCATTTGTGGAATGAAGTGCAAAGAAAGTACAGAAAAAGAGCTGGCCTTCGGATTCTTGGAGCTATCACAAAACAGGTGAAATTTGGGCTGAGCTTTAGAGGGAGTAGATTTACTAGCTGGGAATGGAGGTTTAGCAAGAGAGATGGATGGCCCTTTGGCTGCAACTGGACCAGTAACACATTACTGGGCATCCAACCCATTGAGTGACTGCTGTGGGAGTAGGATAAGGCCTGGAAATGGGTGAGGAGTGGCCAAAGGAGGGATTAGACTCCTAAGTGTGTGAGCCAAATATTTCCTTTTCTGAACCCCCCTGCTGATAGCTCTATTCTCATATGAGTTAAGGCTGTATTATAATTATGTTTGTTGGCCAGCCGTGGTGGCTCACACCTGTAATCCCAGCACTTTGGAAGACTGAGGCAGGTGAATCATTTGAGCTCAGGAGTTCGAGACCAGCCTGGCCAATATGGTGAAACTCTGTCTCTATAAAAATACAAAAATTAGCCAGGCATGACGGTGAGTGCCTGTAATCCCAGCTACTCAGGAGGCTGAGGCAGGAGAATCACTTGAATTCAGGAGGTGGAGGTTGCAGTGAGCTGAGATCATGCCACTGCACTGTGGTCTGGGGAATGGAGTGAGAATCCAGCTCAAAAAAAAAAAAAATTACGTTTGTGTACCTGTTTCTCTGAGGGGCCTTAGGGACTGTGAGGTTTTCATCTTTGTATAAGAAATCCCCTGGGTTTGTTGGATGAAACTGAATCCCCAGATGGCAAATGTGTGGGCAGTAGCAACCTTACTATCCTCTTCAATACATGCTCACAGAAGCCAACCCTCGTCCAGACTTTAGGGCTACTGTGATAGATTTATCTGGTTCCATCTGGAGCAATCAGACACAGTTTCTGTAAGAATGGGATGCTGCAATCTAGATAACTGCAAAAGTACAGCTGAATCTGGAGAATCCCAGCTTACCTTATGTAATTTTTTTTTTTTTGAGACAGTGTCTTGCTCTGTTGCTCAGAGTGCAGTAGCATGATCAAAGCTCACTTCAGCTCCAAACTTCTGGACTCAAGCAGTCCTCCCACCTCAGTCCCCAGGTAGCTGGGACTACAGGTGTGCACCACCATGCCCAGCTATTATTTTTATTTTTTGTAGAGATGGGGTGTCGCTATGTTGCCCAGGCTGGTCTTGAACTTCTGGGCTCAAGGGATTTTCCTGCCTCAGTCTCCCAGAGTGTTGGGATTATAAGCATGAGCCACCATACTTGGCCCATCTAGCACTTTAAAAAGTGTTTATGTAATCCCAGCACTTTGGGAGGCTGAGGCAGGCAGATCACAAGGTCAGGAGTTTGAGACCAGCCTGGTCAATATGGTAAAATCATGTCTCTACTAAAAATACAAAAAAATTAGCTGGGCATGGTGGCACATGCCTGTAATCCCAGCTACTCGGGAAACTGAGGCAGGAGAATTGCTTGAACCTGGGAGGCGGAGGTTGCAGTGAGCTGAGATCACTGCACTCCAGCCTGGGTAACAGAGTGAGACTACATCTTTAAAAAAAAAGAGTTTATAGGCATTTCCCCATTTCTCACCACTGCAAGCATGTTATTCCATTTTACAGATGAAGAACCTAGCTCAGGGAGCTTAAGTAATTTGACCAAGGTCATACAGCATGTGAAAGAGCTAGTTCCTCCCTACCATCCCTAAGGAAGATCCTTTCATTGCTTTGAGGGAGTTATATCCCCTCCTAAGGATCCTAAGTTCTCTCTAGGCCTCAGAGCCTTACCAGTGGGAATCATTGCTCCTTCCTGAGAAAAACAGAAACCGTTTACCTACTATGCAGAAGGCATCGTCCCTCCTCCCTTACTAACACCTGCTCTCAGAAAAACACCAGCACCAGCATAGTGAGACCTTGTCTCCACAAAAAATAAAAAAATTAGCTGGATGTAGTGCTGTACACCTGTAGTTCCAGGTACTCAGGAGGTTGAGGTGACAGAATCACTTGAACCCAAGAAGTCAAGTTTGCAGTGAGCTATGATCATGCCACTGTACTCCAGCTCGGGTGATGAAGACCCTGTCTCTGAAAGAAAGAAAGAAGTTAAAAAAAAGAGAGAGAAAGAGACGGAGATAGAGAGAGAGAGAGAGAGAGAGAGAGAGAGAGAGAGAGAAGGCACAAGCATTAACAGTCATTTACCCCTGAAGTAAGTAAAGAGATGCACCTACTTTCTCACTATATAACATATGCTTTATTTGAATTCACAGAATGGGTTCAATTTCTGGTTCCACCAGTTACTGTCTGTAAGATCTCATGTAACTCAATCACTCTGAACTTCAGTTTCCTTTTCTTTAAAACTGTGGTAAAACTAATATAACATAAGGTCTTTTTTTTTTTTTTTTTAGATGGAGTCTGGTTCTGTCTTCAAGGCTGGAGTACAGTAATGTGATCTCGGATCACTGCAACTTCTGCCTCCCGGGTTCAAGCGATTCTCCTGCGTCACCCTCCTGACTAGCTGGGACTACAGGTGGGCGGCACAACACCCTGCTGCTAATTTTTCATATTTTTATTTATTTATTTATTTTTGCGACAGAGTCTTGCTCTGTTGCCAGGCTGGAGCACAGTGGTGCAGTCTCAGCTCACTGCAACCTCCGCTTCCCGGGTTGAAGCGATTCTTCCGCCTCAGCCTCCCAAGTAGCTGGGACTACAGGCACATGCCAAACACCCGGCTAATTTTTGTATTTTTAGTAGAGACGAGGTTTCACTGTGTTAGCCAGGCTGATCTCGAACTCCTGACCTCGTGATCTGCTTGCCTCGGCCTCCCAAAGTGCTGGGATTACAGGTGTGAGCCACCGTGCCCAGCCACCCTCCATAGGATTTTTTTTAAAGCCAATGTCTCTTCCTTTTTTTTTTTTTTAAGATGGGGTTTCACCATGATGGTCAGGCTGGTCTTGAACTCCTGACCTCAGGTGATCCACCCACCTCGGCCTCCCAAAGTACTAGGATTAGAGGCGTGAGCCACCACGGCTTGCCTAAAGCCAATGTTTGTATGCCATTTGACTAATGACTTGGCGAATGCACTTGGTTATTTATCAATCACAGTAATGTGTGCTGCTTCCCTAGAATACTTGATCAATAGCATCTTTCATATCTTCCCCAGTGTCATCCCTGTCATCTCCCCAAAACCATAGAATCTGGGCAGAGCTACAAAACACTTTTCCACCCTCCAGGGCAGTTATCTAGGGCTTCTTATTATGCCTACACACCAGGTTGCCCCCAAGCTCTGGTCCCGCTGCCTATAATTCTTATTCCCTGAGCCTTTATGTGGTTCCCTCTTGCATTCTTGGCATTCAGGATTCAGCTCACAGGTCACCTCATGAGGTTGGTCTTACCCAATGCCTTTCCTCTTCCAACAGCCTCTCTCCCATACTGCTCTCTGTTTTGTGTTTTCAGCACTTATTAGAATTTGCAATTATTTTGTACTGTCTTTTTCCCCTGTTTAGAAGGTAAGCTACTTGAGGGCAGAGACCTGTTCCTTTCTGTTCAGTGCTATGTTCTCCAGGGGATATCAGCATCTGAAATATAACTGGGGAGCAATAAACATCTGTTCATCTGAATGAACACCCGCACAGGATAGGTTTCTATTAGTCACACTTTACAGACCACACTCTTCCAGGCTCAACTTTGAACATATTTCTTCATTCATGTTGGGCATGGTTATACGCATGAGCTCTGGACCTAGATGGTCTGCACTCAAACCCCACCCCTCTTCTTACTCGCCAGCCTATTTTTCTACCTTTGAAGTGGAACGTTGATGTGAGGATTAAACTGTAAAATGCCTATGGTCATGCCTGTCTTGTCTGATTACTATTCCCAAGAATTGGGTACAACGCCTGGTACATACTGGTACCCAGTAAATAGTTGCTAAATGGGGACTTTTATGGTGTAGTAATTATGCTAGGCCTTCATTAGATACTGGGGTCAATTTTTAAAAACATCTCCTAGGACATTATAATCTGGGTGATGAGTGGTATATAAGCGAAAGGTAAAAAAAGTCCCAAGAATGGGATGACTATTGAAGAAAGCAATACAACTCTTTGTTACCTTGGAATCTGGTTCAGAGTGATCATGGCTTTGATATTCAGAAGTATGAGAGGGCTGTAAGTGTGGCTGGTGGATGCAGGATTGAGCTAACTCTCATGGAATAAAGAGGAGGTGGAAAAGATAAAATGAAGATGGTATTTTTTCATGTGTGTTTTCATGGTGATGAAGAAAGCCTTGTTCTAGTTTCTGATTAATCAGCAAGTCCCTGGTGAGTTTTGCCTAATCCCAGAAGGACAGTCCCAAATCTTTTAAACTCACTTAAAGGTATAGCCGTCAATAGGCAGTTATATGCATAAATCACTCTAGGGACTTTCCCCCCTAATAGAACTCATCTTTCTATAGATGAATTTGTGGGTACCATGAATCTCAGAGGTTGTTATGAGGGCACGACATCATCCAAGTAGTCAGGGAAACTCTGGGATGGTGAGGAAACAGATGTTACAGGAGGGCAATGGCATCCCAGGAGGAGGGAATGGAACGGGCTTCCATCACCAGAGGAGCTAGCTCTGGCCTTTGTTGCTCCAACTTTAGTGACATGAGAAAGGTAAGTGCTGATGTTTTGGTGGTTGTGCCTTAAGTCTTTTATTGGGCAGGAGGCGGGGAAGAGGGTGGGGGGGATTAACAATAGGACTGTATTTTCTAAAAATCTGGATGATCTTACTGGTTTCTTTTTTCTCTCTTTGGTAGTCTCTGGGGCTCTCATGTGAACCTGTTTCAACTGCTGAGGCCAAATCTGCTCTATGTGTCATCCAGTGAGTCTCAGCTAAGAGTCCAAATGGGTGAAATGCAAAACGTGAAGCTGGAAGGGGTCAGAATGCTAATCTGACCTCAGGCTCCTTGAGAGAAGTTAATCAACTTTTAAAAATTTTTATTTATTTTTTTAAGAGACAGTGCCTTTCTATGTTGCCCAAGCTGAACTTGAATTCCGGGCTCAAGTGAGCCTCTTGCTTCAGCTTTCTGAGAAGCTGGGACTGTGGAAATGTGCCACTGCCCTTGGCTGGAACCAGCTTTTGAGGCACCCTTTGCCTTTGAAGAATCTAGGATGAAGTTCCTCTTACTTGAGGAAGCAGAGAGCCTCTAGAGGCTTTGACTGTGCTGCTTTCTAACCCATGAGCCCGCTGTTTCCAGAAGGGACACCCTGTTAGTCTGTTCTCACACTGCTATAAAGAAATGCCTGACACTGGGTAATTTATAAAGAAGAGGTTTAATTGGCTCATGGTTCCACAGGCTGTACAGAAAGCATGATGCTGGCATCTGCTGGGCTTAAGGGGAGGACTCAGGAAACTTACATTTATGGTGGAAGGCAAAAGGGGAACGTGTACCTCACAAAGCTGGAGTAGAAGGAAAAGAGAAGTGGGAAGAGGTGCCATATACTTTATTTATTTATTTTATTTTAGACAGCGTCTCACTGCTGCCAGGCTGGAATGCAGTGGCACAATCTCGGCTCACTGCAACCTCTGCCTCCTGGGTTCAAGCGATTCTCCTGCCTCAGCCTCCCAAGTAGCTGGGATTACAGGCATGCACTACCATGCCTGGCTAATTTTTGTATTTTTAGTAGAGATAGAGTTTTGCCATGTTGGCCAGGCTGGTCTCAAACTCTTAACCTCAGGTGATTTACTGGCCTTGACCTCCTAAAGTGCTGGGATTATAGGTGTGAGCCACCGTGCCTGGCCGGCGCCATACATTTTTAAACAACCAGATCTTGTGAGAACTCACCATCACCAGAAGAGAGCCAAAGGGACGGTGCTAAACCATTCACGAAGGATCTAACCCCAAGATCCCATCACCTCCCACCAGACCCCATCTCCAACATTGGGGATTACAATTCAACATGAGATCTGAGTGGGGGTACAGATCCATATCAGATAGCAAAGTGCCTTTCGACAGGCAGAGCCCTTTCATTGCCTCCAGAAAATAATATAAATGGAGGGATTTCCCCTCTGGGGTCCCCTTCCCCCCCCCTCACTCTTTCTCTCTCGGAAGCTTTCTCTCTTTCTATCCTTTTTCTCTTTCTTTACTTAAATCACTTTCTGCAAAATAATAATAATATAAATGGAAATTCAGGCATATATGTGTCTCAGAAGCCAAGGGGATATGTAAAAATGGGAAATTTGAGAACACCTGAAAACTATGATTTTTTTTAAAACACCTTCTGCAGATCTAAATTCCCATCGATAGTTTGCTCCAAAAATAACTGCATCTGGTGTCTTAGAGGTGTGAAGGCCTAGAAGAAAAGAGAAGTGGGGACGAGAAAGGAATTGTTATCCTCTTGATTTTATGAGTAAAATACAAAACCTTCAAAGAAAGATACACTTTCGTAATTAAAAAAATCATTTTGTCAATATTCACTTCTTGGGAGGAGGAGAAGAGAACCTGAGGCTATAGCGGAGACAGCTGATAACAGTCCCATCAGTAACTGGAGCCCACATGGCAGTAATTCCCAGCTTTAGGAAGGGGAACCTGCATCCTTAACCTCCACTTGAGTGTCAACAATCAAGAAAGCCCCCTTTTGCCTCTGCTTCTCTTCCATAGAATTCCAAAGACCGCTTGAGTTAACAGGAAACGGGATGGTTCCCAACAGGACCAAGGGTGGAAAAGGAAGAGCTACATGGTGCGCATAATTTCAGGGATCCTTGAGGACTGAGCACAACCTAAGTTGGAGGCAATAGTAGTAGTAGCCTTGGCAGCATCAGTAACGATCGTACCCCAGTGTAGAGCTCCCTATCTCTGCGCTCGGTATTTGCATCACTTCATTCAATCCTAACAAACCGCCTAGATTATTCTCAATGAGAAATGAGGAGAAGCTGAGGCTCAGTTGAGACGCTAAATGGCTGGCGAGTTGCAAAACCATTCCGTTGGGCCCACCCGTAGAACCACTCTCAGGCAGCTTCTGGCTTGGGATTCCCATGCGGCATTCACTCCAGAAACGGTCCTATCCAGGCTGGAATCGCCTTACACCCCGCGTAGCGGAACGGCCTTTAGTCGGCTCTCAGCGGAACTTTCCTCTCCGTGGCGCTTGTTCCCGTCCGTGCGGTCGGGCGCGCGGGCCGGGAGGGGGACACTTTCTGGAGCGGACCGCGAGCGGAGGCTGGCGAGCGCCGCCGCCGGTGGAGACCGACGCTTGGCCAGAGCCAGCCCGCGGCGCCCGGGCCTGGCCGGCTGCTTCCCGCCTCAGCCGACGCCCCCGCCCCCGCCGCCGCAGACTCTGCCTTGGCGGGCGCAGCGGAACGTGAGGTTCCTCGGCCCTGCGCTGTCCGGCGCGGCCCGGAGTCGCGGCGCAGGAGGTGAGAGCCGGTGCCGGTCCCTCGCTCCCGGCCAGGGCCGCAGGGTCCTGCAACAATGGGGACCGGCTGGGGACGCGGCCTGGGCTCCTGGCATGCAGTGGCTCTGGGCAGCTAGATGGACCCAGCGGCCTGGGCCTTCAGGGCACGGGGTCCAACCCGGGAAACTTCAGTGGCCGGAGGCTTGGCGGGGGTCTTGGGCCTCGACCTGGGGCCTCAGTGGCTTGATATTTGAGGATTTCGTAGCCGAGGAAGGGAGTCATAGGGACACGGGGACTTAACTGTGGTCGCTATGCGTTCATGGCGCTGGATGCTGGCGGCCGGGTGGATGACCAGAGCGCGGTGTGGGGTAGGGGAAGAATTTGGATTTTTAGGGGCCTCTGTGTGTCTAATCCCTAAAGCGCATCTGGATTGCGTCTCCCCGACCCCCTTTCCTGAGGTCTGGGAATCTGGCAGATAGGGGTCGGGCTGGAGTGGAAGAGGCATTGAGAGTTTAGCTTCTCTGAGGTAACTGGTGATTAGTTCCTGGAAAGGCAGGAGCTCTGCTGGGCACAGGAGAGTTAAGCAGAGAGCTGGATCCTTCGGGGTTCTGATGCACCCTGACGAGGAGTGGTTCTCAGACAAGGAACTTATCACTGGAGTGAGTAGTGACACACGGTGAGTAGCGCTAGCTGTCTTGTCTTTAGGGTGAGGCCGGTGGGAGTTGTGGTTTGGGGAGTGTAGACGAGAGTTGATAGTCGACTGAGATTGGAGAATCAGCTTTATGTGGGCCATGGTGGTGGCAGCCTGAGGAGATGAACAAGGAAACTTTGCAGAGTGGGCTTCCTGATGGAGAATGACCTCTTACTGCGTGGGAGTGGGTGACTCAGATCTGTTAGGATTCCTGTTGCTTGCTAGGGAATGTGGCTGACTATATTGGTGGCCGAACATTGAGGTGGATGCAACTGGAAGGGTTATGTGAGGCTGGATGAATTTGTTCCCATGTAGAGGATAGTGTGGACCTTTCTTACTCCAAGTCAGAGTGGTGGCTGTCATTGACAACATTTTAAGTGAGGAAATTTCTCTGTGATATTTGGATCCAAAGCTTTTCTCTGTTCAATTTTTCTTTCTTCCGTTGTTTTTGAATTGTGACTCATACTTTCTTTTCAGCACTCTGGCTATTGTTTATAATGATAGACAAACTTAGACTTCATCATACATGTAAGTTCCAGGCATTTTCAGTCCAATTCTTATAAATCTAAATTAACTTAAAAGCTTGTTTTCACTAATTTGTGTGCCATTGTATGCAACACTAAAGAAGGATACAGAAACGCCTAACATTTATGTTATTAAATGCTCTTTCCATCCTTAAATCCTTGAAATTTCATTTTCTCTTGCTGCCATGAAGTGAGTATGTTAAATCTGTTCAATCTTAGTGACTCTCATTTCAGCATCCTTGTTTACTCTCACAGGACATTGTCTTCACTAGAAGTATTATCCATCTTCAATGAACTTGGCATGTACACTGTCTCCCTGTGACAGTCTGTATCATTGAAAGACAATGTGCAAACTCCAACTCTGAGGGTTGCAGCTGTGGGCCAGAGCTCTGTATGTATTATTCAGGCAAAAGTTGGTGTGTTATCTGTAGGTGAGATATTAAAGGGAATGCTACATGAACAAAAACAGTATCGGAATCATTGTACCTTCTGAGTTTAGAGTGGTAGGAAGTATAGCCTAACTGGAGTCTAGTAAAAATTTTCAAGTGCAATGTTAGGTAATTCTGTTTGTAGTTGGACTGATAGTTCTCATTATTGTAAACATTATTTTTTTTCCTTAAGTTTTAAATGATTATTTTTCTTCAGTAGTATTCTTTCTCTCTTGGCTGGGTGTGGTGGCTAACACCTGTAATCCCAGCACTTCACGGGGCTGAGGCAGGTGGATCACAGGAGGTCAGGAGTTCAAGCCTGCATGATGAAACCCTGTCTCTACTAAAAATACAAAAATTAGTTGGGCGTGGTGGCACATGCCTGTAGTCCCAGCTACTTGGGAGGCTGAGGGAGGCACAAGAATCACTTGAACTGGGAAGCAGAGGTTACAGTGAGCTGTGTTGCTACACTCCAGCCTGGGTGATGAAGCGAGACTCTTGACTCAGAAAAAAAAAGTAGTATTCTTTCTCTCTCTACATTCATTCTTTCATAAACCCACATTTATTACATTATGCCAGGCACTGCTTTGGGCACCTCCACAATGCTGATGATATTTTTTAACATTTTGATAGTGGTAGTTCCTGATTTAGAGGTGGCTATAGGTCTATGAAGAAAGAAGTGATTCAGGTATATCAAATTTTTAATCAGTAAAACTATTGAATAAAGTTTTTATAATGTATTAATTGTAAACAATTATCTTAACATTTAATGTTAACATTAATGTGACAATTATCCTAACATTTCCATGGAATAAGTTTAGCTATCACTGTGAGTTCATTTTAGTGTGGGATTATTTTTGCGTTATTTTATACACCCGTTAAATTTAAGTACTCCTGCAGACTAACCACAGGTAAAACATTTTGTTTTGGTGTGTGTCGCAATGGGCAGTGATTTATAAATACTGTATGTGTTCAGGTTCCCCAGGAAGCCATCACACTTCTTCCCACTGTGGTTTTGGGAGCATGAAAGGCGTTGCTTATCCCCTATGTCTGGTTCACTGTATGTAGGCTGGGAGTGTCTGCTGATCACTTGGAGTGCTGTCCCTTGGAAAAGAAGGAGTAAGATTGAGGTAAGCCTCAGTCTTTTTGAAGTCACTTGCGTCTTAATTTTTACTGCATAAAATATAATGTAAATCTGAATTTTTTTTGCTTTATTACTCTTCATTCAAGTTCTAGTAAAATGAAATTCTACCTTTTGCTGTCTTCTCTATTTCTCTCTATATATATCTTGGACAAAAATAAATGAAGAAATGTAAAATCAAGGTATGTAGATTATAAATAAATTCTTCAAAATATCTCTCATTTTCCATCTGGACTATTCACTTTATCAAAGAAAATAAAAACTTGTTTATTTGTTGCCTTGGAGGCAAGGTGATTGCGTAAAGACACCTTTTTTAAAAAAAAATTTTTTTTTAAGACGGGGTTTCACCATGTTGGTCAGGCAGTTCTTGAACTCTCGACGCAGGTGATCTGCCCGCCTTGGCCTCCAGAGTGCTTGGATTACAGGCGTGAGCCACCACGCCCAGCCAAAGACACCTTTTTGGCTACCTCTTAGTTAAATGGATCAACTTCAGAAACTCTTCAAAATAAGGCTTAGAGTTTTCTATTTCTTTAGAAAAAGTCTGAGAGAAGTGCCTAGTACAATGGGAAGAACTTGGTTTTTGGAGTCATCCTAGTTTTTCTTGCTCAATTTTTGACCTTGGATAAGCTGTTAACCTCTCTGAGCTTTGGTTTTGTTTTGTTTTTCCATCTGTAAAATGGGCCTAATATAACGTTCTTTGCAGGTTGCATTGAGGCATGGAGATGAAGGTCTCGAGCTTTGAGGGTGGTCAGTGCTAGCTGTTAGTAGTAGTTAATGTGTATTATTATATAGGACCTCTAATCTTAGTAGTAGTAGTAGTAGTAGGAATGTGGCTGAGTGCTGTGGTGCTGTGCAGGGTTCAGGGGCTCATTTTCCATGTCAGGTGAGGAAGGCAACTGTCTGCAACTGCTGGTGCTCTGGACAGGTGAGGGAATTTTGAGGATGTCTTTATTCAGTGCTGGTAGGCAGGAGTCCGTACTATAAAGTCCAAGGTCATTCCTGGCGGTAGAAGGTTTTTTCCTGACAGTTTGTATGGAGAAGCCAGGAGGTAACTGTTTGGCATGTTCTCGTTTGGGAACAATGGACCTTCCCATTGACAGAACACTGGTGTATACCAGGCATCATTGTGTTCTATATGGCCCCCGATCAGGACATTTCTCTAGCTTTCTTCTGCTGGCACCAGAGACCTGGCTTTGGTGTTTTTGCCAGGAATTCTCCAGATGCAGGAGAGATTTGTCATCTTCTTTAATTGGGGCTACTTTGGTAGAATCTAGCACTCTGTTCAGACATGTTTTTGATGAACAGACGGCTCACAGACTTTGTTATAGAATTGTTCAGTTTTATTTTTTCCCAATAAGAAAGGGAAAAAAAAGTCTCACTAACATTCAAGAGAAAAATAAGTAGAGGCCAGAAGTGATTTGAAATAACTGGTCCTTAATCTCTTCCAGTCTTGCCCTAGTCAAATGCCCCCTCCATTCCGATGGTGTTTAATTCTAGTTAAGAGTAAATAATATACTTCTGGGTCTCAACCATCTAGACCCTGTCCTGTCTCTGCTTCAGCATCTCATAAGGACCTTTATGACCTTGCCCCTTTATCTTCCTTTCTAGTTTTTTCTCTGCCACAATTCCTCTGGCACTTAAGGCTCAGTTATACTGAACTCCTTGAAGGTCCCAGCATTCTCAGGCTATTTCTTCTGCTAATTTCGCTCTCCATTCTACAGCTTGGCTGACTCTAAGGCTTGAATCAGGAGTTCAGGCACCACCTTCTCTTAATAAAAGGCTTCCTTGATTACCTCCAGGTTCAGCAGAATGCCTCTCTTCCGTATGACATTGCAATCTATGCAAGGTTTTATAATCACACTGTCCTGCTAAGTTTTGGTATTTTTTAAAGATTATTTTTTTCCTCAAATTCCTTTTTACCATGTTTTGGTATTTTTGTATGTTTCCCATGCCTAGTTTATTATCTACTTGAAGGCAGGACCTTGTCTTGTTTATATCCCAGCACCTGACCATTTCTGGCACAGGGTAGCTACTTGGCAAATGTTTGTTGAGTGAACAAATGAATGACCTCTGCTTATGAAATAACAGGAAACCATTCGTTGTGGAGCTAGTGGTGTGATGAGAGTTCTGACTTCATGGCTGCATCTGATCCTGGCTGAAGCAATACCTCTGCCTTTGTATTTCCAGGTAGTTAAAGGCAACACTTTGTTATGAAAATGTGTTGCTTATTCATTTGTTCATAATTTTGAGGCTGGAGGTCTATTGCTTTTTTTTTTTTTTTTGCAAGAAAATGTCTTGCAAACATTTTCTTTGGGAGAAAATGTGATAATTCTTCATTGGTATTATCTGCTCTTCTGCAGGCCATTGACTGGTCTGAGTGCTTTGTCCTCATATGTAAAGAAGTGTCTAGTTCGCTTGGGCTACAGGGTATCCAGACAACTGCTGGTGAGCTGCCACCTGCTGGGAATGGATAATGATTGATTGATTGATTGGAGATGTCTTGCTCTGTTGCCCTGGCTGGAATGCAGTGGCATAATCTAGGCTCACTGCAACCTCCACCTCCTGGGTTCAAGCTATTCTCCTGCCTCAGCCTCTCAAGTAGCTGGGACTATGAGTACATGCCATCATGCCTGGCTAATTTTGTATTTTTTAGTAGAGACAGGTTTTCTCCATGTTGGCCAGCCTCTCACAGTCCAGGGATTACAGGCTTGTGCCACCGCGCCTGGCCTGTAGAATACATTTCTGTAAGTAGAATTTCTGTGTCAAATGTTATGCGTGTTTAAAATTTTGTTAGATATTATTAAATTACTTTCAACAGCTTGTATCAATTTATATTTCTCCCCTAGCACTGAACTTTGTCAATATTTTTATTTATTTATTTATTTACCTAGGTATCTAGCTATACTTGCTAGAATGGAAATCAATTTATTTATTTATTTTTGTTTTAAAGACAGGGTCTGACTCTGTTTCCCAGGCTGCAGTACAGTGGCACAATCACAGCTCACTACAACCTCTGTCTCCTGGGTTCAAGTGATCTTCCCACTTCAGCCTCCTGAGTAGCTGGGATTACAGGTGCTTACCACCATGTCCATTTTTTTTGTAGAGATGAAGTCTCACTATATTGTCCAGGCTGGTCTTGAACCTCTGTGCTCAAACGATCCTACTTGGCCTCCCAGAGTGTTGGGATTATAGGTGTGAGCTACCATGCCTGGCTGGAAATCAATATTTTGAATCTTTGCCAATTTGAAGCCTAGGTAACTAATTTTTATTTACATTTCCTTATTGAAGAGGATGAACATCTTTTCATGTGTTTATTTCATGTATGTATTCATTTCTTGTCCTTTGTCAACTTTTTGGCTGGTTTATTTTGTTGATGTGTGAGAATTTTTTGACTATTAGGAATTTTAACTTTGGTTTTAATAATAATAATTATTACAGCAGCTCACATACTCTATGTAGGCATGCTTTGGAGATACTGCAGGTTCAGTTCTAGACCATTGCAATAAAACATATAGTGCAATAAAGCCTGTTAAACACATTTTTTGGTTTCCCAGTACATATATAAGTTCTGTTTACAGGCTTGGCATAGTGGCTTATGCCTGTAATCTCAGTACTTTGGGAGATAGAGGAGGGAAGATCACTTTAGGCCAGAAGTTCAAGACCAGTTTGGGCAGCATAACAAGACCCTGTCTCTACAAAAAAGTTTTTAAAAAGTATCTGATTGTTGCAGTGTACACCTGTTTAGTCCTAGCTACTCTGGAGGCTGAGATGGAAGAATCACTTGCCAGCCCAGGAGTTCAAGGCAGCAGTATGCTAAGATTGCACCACTGTACTCTGGCCTGGGCAACAGACCAAGATCCCATCTTAGAGGAAAAAAAAAGTTATGTTAACACCATACTATAGTCTATTAAGAGCATAATAGTATTATGTCTAAAAAAGCAGTATGCATACCTTAATTTTAAAATGCTTTATTGCCAAAAAAATGTTAACAGTCACCTTAGTCTTCAGGACTTATAATCTTTTTGCTGGTTGAGAGTCTTGCCTAGACATTGATGGCTGCTGACTGATCAGGGTGGTGATTGCTGAAAGTTGGTGTAGCTGTGGCAATTTCTAAAAATAAGACAACAGTGAAGTTTGCTGCATTGATCAGCTTTTCCTCTCATGAAAGGTATCTCTGTAGGCTGAGCGTGGTGGCTCACACCTGTAATTGCAGCACTTTGGGAGGTGGATCACCTGAGGTCGGGAGTTCAAGACCAGCCTGGCCAACATGGTGAAACCCTATCTACTAAAAATACAAGATTAGCTGGGTGTGGTGGCGTACGCATGTAATCCTAGCTACTTGGAATGCAGGAGAATCCCTTGAACCTGGGCAGTGAACATTGCAGTAAGCCAAGATGGTGCCATTGCACTCTAGCCTAGGCAACAAGAGCGAAACTCCGTCTCAAAAAAAAAAAAAAAAAAAAAAAGAAAGACAGATGAAGAAATCAAAATATTTTACCCCAAAATATATTTATTTGCTGTATTTTGAAATGTGCAAAACCATCTCTTGTGGTGAAAAATTTGCATCTGTAAAAAAATCTCTATGAACACAGCTAGATCTTTTCCCTTTCAGGCCCTCCCAGTCCTGAAGAGATTACCTGAGAGTCTAGTACCTTTTAAAGGTCTGAATAGGAAACATTTACCATCTGTTGTCTCTAAGGGCGCCACCTTTAAGACTTCATCTACATAATAAGAACCTTGGTCTCCACCATTCCTGGTCTTAACTCAGACACTCATTTCTTTTTTTTTCTTTTTTTTTGAGACAGTCTTGCTCTGTCACCCAGGCTTGAGTGCAGTGGTGCCATCTGGGCCTACTGCAACCTCTGCCTCCCAGGTTCAAGCAATTCTGTCTCAGCCTCCCCAGTAGCTGGGAATACAGGTGCATACCACCACGCCCAGCTACTTTTATTTTTTATTTTTTTTATTTTTAGTAGAGGTGGGGTTTCACCATCTGGTCAGGCTGGTCTTGAACTCCTGACCTCGTGATCCACCTTGAGGCCAGGAGGTCGAGACCACCCTGGCCAACATGGCGAAACCCTGTCCCTAAAAATAATACAAAAGTTAGCCAGGCATGGTGTGCACACACCTTTCATTCCAGCTACTCAGAAGGCTGAGGCAAGAGAATCGCTTGAACCTTGGCCTTGGCCTCCCAAAGTGCTGGGTTCATAGGCCTGAGCCACCACCCCTAGCCTCTTGGTGTGATCTCTGCTTGTTGCAGCCTCTGCCTCCCAGAGGCAGGTTCCTTGAACTCCCAGGTTCAAGTGATTCTCTTGCCTCAGCCTTCCAAGTGTGCATATCTTAATTTTAAAATGCTTTATGGGATGAAAGGTGTGTGCCACCATGCCTGGCTAACTTTTGTATTTTTTTAGAGACAGGGTTTTGCCATGTTGGTCAGGGTGGTCTCGAACTCCTGGCCTCAAGTGATTCATGTACCTCAAGTGTTCTGCCCGCTTCAGCCTCCCAAAATGCTGGGATTACAGATGTGAGCCATTTTGGTGATCCCAGACACTGCCTTGTATTGACTCCAGGTTTTTAGATGATAACTCTTTCAACCAATTGCCAATCAGAAAAGCCCTTTTTTTTTTTTTTTTTTTTTTTTATTGAGACTGAGTCTTGCTCTGTTGCCCAGGCTGGAGTACAGTGGTTCAATCTCGGCTCGCTGCAACCTCTGCCTCCTGGGTTTAAGCGATGCTCCTGCCTGAGCCTCCTGAATAGCTGGGATTACAGGCACCCACTACTGCACCCACCTAATTTTTGTATTTTTAGTAGAGATGGGGTTTCACCAACTTGGCCAGGCTGGTCTCGATCTCCTGACCTTGTGACCCACCTGCCTCGGCCTCCCAAAGTGCTGGGATTACAAGCTTGAGCCACCGTGACTAGCCCCAGAAAATCTTTTAATCTATGATCTGTAATGCCTCTCCCCTCCCCACCTGCAGTTGTCCTATCTTTCTGGACAGAACTGATGTATACTTCGCAGATATTGATTGATGTTGTATGTTTCCCTAAAATATATAAAACTGGCTGGGCATGGTGCTCATGCCTCTAATCCCAGCACTTTGGGAGGCTGAGGTGGGCGGATCACCTGAGATCAGGAGTTGGAGAACAGCATGGCCAATATGGTAAAACCTTGTCTCTACTAAAAATACAAAAATTAGCCAGGCATGGTGGTGGTGCATACACGTAATCTCAGCTACTTGGAGGCTGAGACGGGAGAATTGCTTGAACCCAGGGGAGGCGGAGATTGCAATGAGCTGAAATTGCATCCCTGCACTCCAGCCTGGGTGACAGAGTGAGACTCCATTTCCTCCCCCCAAAAAAAGTATAAAACCAAGCTGTAACTCAACCACCTTTGGCACATGTTAGCAGGACCTGTTGAAACCATGCCTTAGGCCATGGTCATTCTTTTTTGTCTCAAAATATATCTCTTTAAATCTTTTTTTTTTTTTTTTTTTTTAAAGATGAGGTTTCCGCATGATGGCCAGGCTGGTCTTGAACTCCTCTCCTCAGGTGATCCACCCACCTCAGCCTCCCAAAGTGCTAGGATTACAGGCATGAGCCACCTCGCCTGGCCTTAAATCTTTTACAGTTAGACTCATTTCATTGACAGTAATGAAACAGCATATGCCTGTATTTACCCCCAGCCACAAGTACTTTACTTATATCACCTTCAATAATGGTGACAAGCTGAGATTAAAGTCAAATTGTTAAATGTCAATCTCCTCCCTTAACTGTGATATTACATGGCCCCTTTTGCATTCTAGTTTCAGAACGTTACCTTTCTTTATTTTCATTCTCCCAGAAGAGCTGGTTTTCATTTTTTTTTTCAATCTAATCCCTTCCAATTGAATTTTTAAAAAAATTTTTTTCTGGTGCCATGACTCAGACCCAATTGAATTTTATCTATTCCTGTTTCTTCTGTAACCTTGATTTATCTGTTATATCCTTTCTAAGGTCTTCATATAGTCTTTTCTAGCCTTGATCCCCTCCCCTTTTGTGTTTTCCTACATAAACAGTAGGACCACAATAATTTCTTTCTTTTTTTAAAAAAGTATTTATTTATGTATTTGTTTTTAGAGAAGAGGTTTCACCATATTGGCCAGGCTGATCTTGAACTCCTGACCTTGTGATCTGCCTGCCTCGGCCTCCCAAAGTGCTGGGATTACAGACATGAGCCACTGCGCCAGGCCATGGACCTCAGTAATATCTTAGCTCTGTGCCTCTCATGGTAGCCTAGCCTTCTAGCCTTCTCTTTCTTATTCTCCTTCGGTTTATTTTTATCATTTTCTTATTAAGTTTTACTACCATTTCCTACCAATTGTTTTTTTTTTTTTTTTTTTTTTTTGATACAGGGTTTCACTCTTTCACCCAGGCTATAGGTGCAGTGGTGCGATCTGTTCCCTGTGGCCTCAACCTCCCAGGCCTGTGCTATCGTTTTAGGTGGCTGCCGTCTTGGCTGGCTAGGTTTTACTTTTTTTTTATTTTGTAGAGACAGTGTATCCCTGTGTTGCCCAGGCTGGTCTCAAACTCCTGTCCTCAAGTGACCCTCCCACGTTGGGCTCGCATAGTGCTGGGATTACAGGTGTGGGCCACCTTGCTCAGTGCCAGTCAAGTGCTTTATCTATATATCTCTTAAGCCTTTGTTGTTTGGCTTCTGGTCCTACATTCCTCCTGAGCAATATCTCTGAGGTGAGTTCCTAGTTGCTTGGACCAAAGATTCTTTTTCTGTTGTTTATTCTCCCTTGTTCTGACTAACTCCCCCTTTCCCATCATCCTTGCTGGGAGGGATGGTGCACATGGTGGCATACGTGTACAACTGTGGAGAGTATAGCATCATGAACCCTCATGTATCTGTCACCCAGTTTCAACAGTTATCAATACTGCCCCATTTTTTCAATATATTTCCTAATTTTTGTTGTTGTTGGCCTTTTTTTTTTTTTTTCCCAGACAGGGTCTCACTCTGTTGCCTAGGCTGGTATACAGTGGCATGGCTTGCTGCAGCCTCGACTTCCCAGCTCAAAGGATTCTCCAACCTCAGCCTCCTGAGTAGCTGGGACTACAAGTGCACACCACCATGCCCAGCTAATTTTTATATTTTTGTAGAGATGGGGTCTCACCACATTGCCCAAGCTGGTCTCAAACTCTTGGGCTCAAGTCATCCTCCTGCCTCAGCCTCCCAACGTGCTGGGATTACAGGGTGTAAGCCACTACACCAGGCTGTTGTTGGCATATATATATATATATATATTTTTTTTTTTTTTTGAGATGGATTTTCACTCTTGTTGCCCAGGCTGGAGTGCAATGGCACAATCTCGGCTCACTGCAAGCTCCACCTCCCAGTTTCAAGCAATTCTCCTGCCTCAGCCTCCCCAGTAGCTGAGATTACAGGCATGCGCCACCATGCTCAGCTAATTTTTGTATTTTTAGTAGAGACAGGGCTTTTCCATGTTGATCAGCCTGGTCTAGAACTCCCGACCTGAAGCGATTGTTCTCCTCGGCCTCCCAAAGTGCTGGGATTATAGGCGTGAGCCACCATGCCCAGCCTGTTAGCATATTTTAAAGCTAGATCCTAGACATTGACACTGAGTGTTTATCTTTAATTAATAAGAACATTCTATTTTATTTTTTAAAAACAGGGTCTTGCTCTGTTGCCCAGGCTGGAGTGCAGTGGTGCAATCCCTGCTCATTGCAACCTTCACCTGCTGAGGCTCAAGCGATCTTCCCACCTCAGCCCTAGGAGTAGCTGGGACCATAGGCACATGCCACCCTGCACAGCTAATTTTTGTATATTTTGTAGAGCAGGGTTTTGCCATGTTTCCCAGGCTGGTCTCTCAGAACATAGGATCAGAAGAAACACCCTGAATACAGCCAAAAGAAATTACTTGTATGTGAATACAGATGCAAAGATGAAAGGGGGCAAAAGAGTATTCTGGGATGAGCTAGGAATTGGAATTAACTGAAGAACTAGTCATGAATAACGGCCCTATGTTGAAGACAAAAGAGAAGAAAGAACCATAGGGGTGAACCCTGGATTTTCCAGGAGAGGATAGGCTGGAGGAATTAGAAATTGGTCTGTGGGGCAGGATGATAGATGTGATTCAGGATATGCTGAATAAGACATTTCTAAAACCATCTTCTTGCAGCTGACAGACTTTTAAATAAAGCTGGATAGGACTTCAGACTCTAGCACTTTCACACTTCTTGCTGAGGACACCAAGATCAGCAAAGGTGATGGGCTGCAGCTCAGTCTCTGACACTAACTGCATGGCTTGGGCAAAATATATAAAATTTAGCCAAGCATGGTGGTGCAGGTTGTAATCCCAGCTACTTGGGAGGCTGAGGCAGGAGAATTGCTTCAACCCAGGAGGAGGAGGTTTCAGTAAGCTAAGATCATGCCACCTCATGCCAACCTGGTCGACAGAGTGAGACTCTGTCTTAAAAAAAATTTTTTTTCATATATAATGTTTAGCACAATTTTTTAGTTGTTTTGTTTGAGACTGGGTCTTGCTCCGTCATTCAGGCTGCAGTGCAATGGTGCGATCCTTGCTCACTATAGCCTCCAACTCCTGGGCTGAAGTGACTCTCCTTCCTCAGCTTCCTGAGTGTTTAGGACTACAGGCATGAGCCACCATGCCTGGCCCACAACTTTTTGTACTGATAGTTTTGTAATAAATACTAGTTGAATAAGTGAGTGAACTAAAATAAAAATAGACTTTGTTTTAAGTAAGAACATTTATGCAAAAAAAATTTTTTTTTTTGGATGATGACTTGCCCTGTCACAAGGCTGGAGTGCAGTGGTGCGATCTTGGCACACTGCAACCTTTGCCTCCCAGGTTCAAGTGATTCCCCTGCCTCAGCCTCCTCAGTAGCTGGGACTACAGGCGTACACCACCACGCCTGACTAATTTTTTGTATTTTAGTAGAGATGGGGTTTCACCATGTTGTCTAGGATGGTCTCATCTCCTGACTTCGAGATCCACCCACCTGGACCTCCCAGAGTTCTGGGATTACAGGCATGAGTCATTGTGCCCAGCTGCAAATATTTTTAATGCCAGTTGTCCTAAGGATGTGATGGTTCCATAGACAGGAATGAAGAAGGCCTAGGATATGAAATGGTATGTTAATTGTCCTAATTCAGATACAAATTCCTTGATTTCAAAATTCAGGGAGTTCTTTGCTCTCCTGGTTTAACTCAAGGGAAATTTTCTGACTCTTTAGGATAAAATTATTTAGCTTCTCTCCTTCTCCAAAGCATAGCTGGTAAAAGTCTTATCATGGGATAGCTAAAGGAAATCTCTAGCATTTATTGAAAGCTAATTTACCATGTGCTAAGGACTATGGTAAATGCTTTGTTGTTTTTTTTTGCTTAATTTATAAAACAATCTTATGAGATATATACTATTATTCTCATTTTATAAATGAGGGAACCAAGGTTTAGGGAAATTATGTAACTTATTTCATGTTCGGTACATAGAAAGTGGCAATGCTGGGATTCTGAACCAGGCCATCTCATCCTAAAGCTTGTACTCATAACTAGTATACTGCCTTCCTGTCCAAAATATGTCTATTGCTGATTAGCTCATTGATACATTGATTTTCTTGCATTTATCCCTCATTAAATTAATTAATTAATTAATTTTTTTGAGACAGAGTTTCACTCTTGTTGCCCAGGCTGGAGTGCAATGGTGCAATCTCTGTTCACTGCATCCTCTGCCTCCCGGATGCAAGCAATTCTCCTGCCTCAGCCTCCCCAGTAGCTGGGATTAGAGGTGTGTGCCTCCATGCCTGGCTAATTTTGTATTTTTAGTAGAGACGGGATTTCTCCATGTTGGTCAGGCTGGTCTAGAACTCCTGCCCTGGGTGATTCATCTGCCTTAGCCTCCCAAAGTGCTGGGATTGTAGACCTGAGCCACTGCAACGTCTGTTTTTTTTAACTTTTAATTAAAAAAAAATTTTTTTTTGAGACGTAATCTCACTCATCACCCAGGCTGGAGTGCAGTGGCGTGATCTCGGCTCACTACAACCTCTGCCTCCTGGGTTCAAGCTGTTCTCCTGCCTGAGCCCCAAGTAGCTGGGATTACAGGCGTGTGCCACCACACCTGGCCATTTTTTTTTTTTTAAAGAAAAAGAAAAGGAGAAAGAAAGAAAGAGCAAAAGAAAGAAAAAAAAGAGTGGAAGAGAGAAAGAAAGAAGAAGAGAAAGCAGGAGAGAGAACAGGATTCTTGTTTTATTGCCCAGGCTAGAATGCAGTCTAAAAATGGGTATTAAAAACCTCTTTTATGCCAATAATTGTGCTTAACAATGGAGACAGGAAGGAATAGGGGATGAAAATAACAAATAAGCAGCCAACCAATATTTTATTTAAACCTGTGAGATGCTATGCAATTGCTGAGGACTGATTTACTTCCAATTATGTGGTCACTTTTAAAATAGGTGTAACGTGATACTGAGAAAAATGTATGTTTTGTGGATTTGGGG
>PVKP010034361.1:0-24290 GCA_004027715.1 Plecturocebus donacophilus
TCCTTTATTTTGAGCCTATGTGTGTCCTTGCACATGAGATGGGTTTCCTGAATACAGCACATTGCTGGGTCTTGACTTTTTATCCAATTTGCCAGTCTGTGTCTTTTGATTGGGGCATTTAGCCCATTTACATTTAAGGTTAATATTGTTATGTGTAAATCTGATCCTGCCATTTTGATGCTAGCTGGATGTTTTGCCCGTTAGTTGACACATTTTTTTCACTGTGTCAATGGTCTTTACCATTTGGTATGTTTTTGGAGTGGCTGGTACTGGTTGTTTGTCTGTGTTTAGTGCTTCTTTCAGGAGTTCTTGTAAAGCAGGCCTAGTTGTGATAAAATCTCTTAGCAATTGCTTGTTCATAAAGGATTTTCTTTCTCCTTCGCTTATGAAGCTTAGTTTGGCTGGATATGAAACTCTAGGTTAAAAGTTCTTTTCTATAAGGATATTGAATATTGGCCCCTACTCTCTTCTGGTTTGTAGGGTTTCTGCTGAGAGATCTGCTGAGAGTCTGATGGGCTTCCCTTTGTGGGTAACCCGACCCTTCTCTCTGGCTGCCCTTAGCATTTTCTCCTTCATTTCAACCCTGGTGAATCTGACGATTATGTGCCTTGGGGTTGCTCTTCTTGAGGAATATCTTGTGGTGTTCTCTGTATTTCCTGGACTTGAATGGTGGCCTGGCTTGCTAGGTTGGGGAAGTTTTCCTGGATGATATCCTGAAGAGTATTTTCCAGCTTGGATTCATTCTCTTCATCACATTCAGGTATACCTATCAAATGTAGATTAGGTCTTTTCACATAATTCTGTATTTCTTGGAGGCTTTGTTCATTTCTTTTCACTCTTTTTTCTCTATTCTTGCCTTCTCATTTTATTTCATTGACTTGATCTTCAATCTCTGATATCCTTTCTTCTGCTTGGTCAATTCAGTTGTTGAAACTTGCGTATGCTTCGCAAAGTTCTCATGTTGTTTTTCAGCTCCATCAAGTCGTTTATATTCTTCTCTAAGCTGTTTATTCTAGTTAGCATCTCATCCAACCTTTTTTCTAGGTTCTTAGTTTATTTGCATTGGGTTAGCACATGTTCTTTTAGTGCTGAGAAGTTTGTGATTACCCATCTTCTGAAGCCCATTTCTGTCAATTCATCAGATTCATTCTCCATTCATCCTTGATCTGTAGCTGGTGAGGAGTTGTGATCCTTTGGAGGCGGAAAGGCCTTCTGGTTTTTGTTGTTTTCATTTTTTTTGCACTGGTTTCTTCCCATCTTAGTGGCTTTATCTACCTGTGGCCTTTGTAGTTCATGACTTTCGGATGGGGTCTCTGAGTGGACGTCCTTTTTGTTGAGATGAAGTTATTTCCTTCTGTTTCTTAGTTTTCCTTCTAACAGTCAGGTCCCTCTGTTGTAGGACTACTGGAGGTCCACTGTAGACTCTGCTTGCCTGAGGATCACCCAGGGGGGCTGCAGAACAGTAAGGATTGCTGCCAGTTTCTTCTTCTGTTATCTTTGTCCCAGAAGGGTACCTGCCAGCTGTCAGCCTGAGCTCTCCTTTATGAGGTGTCTCTTTAGGTATACGGGCATCAGGGAGTTGTTTGAGGAGACAGTCTGTCCCTTATAGGAGCTCAAGTGCTGTGCTGGGAGCTCTGTTTTTTCATGCAGAGATGCTGGGCCGGTACTTTTAAGTCTGCTGCAGCAGAACTCATAACCGCCTCTTTTCCCAGGTGCTCTGTCCTAGGAAGGTCGGCTTTATTTATAAGTTCCTGTCATGCTGCTGCCTTTTTTCATAGATGCTCTGCCCTGCATGGAGTAGTCTGGTCATAGCCTGCCCTCAGAGGTGTTGCTGAGGTGCCGCAGGCTCTGCCCTGCTGCTGTGTGAACTGCCTTGGTAGTGGCGGACTGCCTCGGTAGTGGTGGTCACCCGTCCCCCTACTGAGCTGGACCATCCTGGGTCCAGCTGTGCTTGCTGCAAAACTCTAAGTCCAGAGTGTTTCAGATTGTTTGTTTTGTGGCAGTGGTACCCACTGAGCCAGATTGCCTCGCTCCCTCTCTCTGCCCCCTCCCTTTCAGTTGAATGGGTGGCTATGTCTCCCAGGTGTTCCAGGCACCAATTGAAATGGCCACCCAGATTTGTGTGAGTTTCTGTGTGCCAACCTGGCACCGGCTGAAACCACCGTGCTGAAAACTTGTGGCACTTTTCGGCCCGGGAATCTCCTGGTCTGTGGGCAATGTAAATTTGTTTGGAAATGTGGTGGGAACTCACCCTCTACATCGTTCTTGCTGGGAACTGCACTCCGGAGCTCGCCACTTAATTCTTAAAACATATAAGTTTCTCTGCATAACCCACAGCTCTGATTGCACACAGGGATACTGGAAAGCATCTTCAGCTCTGCTACTTGATGCTACAGAGGGATTTACTGTGCTCTGTGAGGCTTCTGCTGCCACTGGCAAAGCCACCCAAGAAGAAAGTCCTTCAACAACAGAGAGAGAAGCTTTCAGAACATGCACATCTGATGCTTCAGCTCCCAAGCACTAAATGCACCAAACTCACTATCATGAAGAAGGCTCTTCTTCATGATTTCCCAGGAAACCAAGATATCCTACATGCTAAATCAAGGCCACATCATGGAATTACTGTAGAGTTCAGGCATGTAAAGACACTGAGTCCAGCAGGTTAGGATCGATGACTCAGTTGGTGCTAGACTGATTGGGTCACAGAGAGCATCGCCAGGGCTAAAAGCTTGAGGATGTGGTGCCTTTTGGGAATTCTGCAGGCAAAAAGGAAGCTCTTAGTGAGTGGCTGCTCCTCTTTGCTGGGTAGTTTTCCTTCCAGTGGTGTGGGGGCCCTGGAAAACTGGAGACTTTGGGCTCAGGAAGGTTGGGGTCTGAATTCCAGCCTTAACTCTTACAGAGACCTCAGGCACATCACTTAACATTTTGGTTCTTAAAAATGAATACTTTTCTTACCTATATTTTCCTCTTCAGCTTGGTTTAGGCCTTACATTTCTAAGTGTGACTTTATATTCTGGCAAGAGAAAGCCATTTTAGGGGGAAATTTTCCAAAATGGACACAGCTGTCCAACCAATCAGCAATTACTAAACTGACCACAGTTTAAACAGCAAATGGCTCTTTAGGAAAAATCTTACTGAAGTTGTTGCTTAATAAGCTAATAAATGGATGAATAAAGGAGAGGAGGAGAGGGATGGATGAGAGCAAGCATAGGGGAAAGAAAGCATTATAGGCACTTACTGCCTCTTCTCAAGTGAGATTCCTAAATGCAGAGGATCTGAGGCCATAAACTGTGGTCACTTCTAATCTGAAACACTCTTGAAAGGCCATTGCAATATTATCCTCTGTCACTGCAATGGCTGAGGTTACCTGGGGAAATCACACCTTTGCAGTACACGTGAGGGAAGCGAGTGAAACAGACATAATAAGCAGCAGTTCTTGGCCAATAAGCTAGGCTAGCAGAAAGTTCGTTTTTCAAAACAAGCCTCTGTGGGCTTTAGTGACCATGTGATGAGGCCACCTCAAGCAATCAAACACATTTTCTCCTGTGTCAGGAGACTCTTCTGACACTAGATCTTCATGACCCACTGAAGAGAAGGTCCCCATGATATCACCAAGGTCAGCTGACATGCATATGAGTGCTCCTGTGTTCTCTGACTTAGGGATCACAGTCAGAAGAGACCTCAGAGAACATCTGACCTGGCGTCTTAACATTACAGATAAGGAACTGCAGGCTTGAGGGGAGAAGGTGATTTTTCTTCAGGAAACTCAGAAGACTTCCCCTTGCTTTCTCCTTTTGTCCTTGACAGGCTGGATCTAGCTTCAGTCTTGCCACTGTGTGTAACCCTCAGTACGCAGATGGCCTTGAGGAGACAACGTGGTGCATAATTTGGATGTAAATGTCAGAGTCAAGTGGAGCCCAAGGTGCCTCCTGACTTACTCATTTATTCCTATTCTTTGAGGAAACATATCCTTTGGGCTTCTTCAACACCTCGTTTCTCATTCCCTAAATTCAGATGAAGAGGCAAATAATAAAGATCTGGCTGCTTGGTATTTATAAAGAGCTTTCACACACATTATGGGTTCAGATCTTCATAAGGACATGATGTGGCAGGCAGGACAAGTAGATTTCCATTTTATAGATAGATACAGTTCTGGGGGGCAGGGTACAATCAAACCTATCATTTTCAGTCCCAGATAAACCATCTGCTAGTATTCCTTGCTTTCTTGTATATTAGAGAAATCCACTGCATCGCTTAGAAGCAATCCAAAGGCCTTTTGGTTCATTCTCTCGAACTTAGAGCTAGCCAGCCCTTGTGTTCTCTGTTATTACAGAGCAGATAGTACATATGGCTTCTCCATTATACATCATGCACAGTTTTGATTGGCATTGACTATTGTAAATCCTTTCCTCGATATTTTCATATATTACTTTTGTCAATAGGATTAAAAAAAGTGAACAAAAAAAGGCAACTTGAATGTAAGAGCAATTATCTTCTGTATTTGTTCCTGTCACATTCAGAAAGCTTTCCATAGGAAAGTGTCGGTAATGAAGTGCTGCTGGCAGGAAAAAAAATATATCGGATTGCAATTTACTACCACCACTACTTACTGCTTGCTCATATTTATATAGCACTTTAAATGAACACTTTCTTTTTTTCTATTACTCCCATTTTATAGATGAGGAAATTGAGTTTCAATGAGTTTAGGCGAAAATGCACTTCCTGTGTATCCCTATGAGAGCCTTTCATAGGTTACTCCTGAAGTATTTGCTAAATTGAACAGTATTCACTTCAATATCATTTTTGCACTTAGTATTTGAATTAATGGCTGAACTAGTTTTTTTTTTTTTTTTCCTCAGAGAAGTGCACACCACGGAAAACGTGCCTCTGGGAATGCAAATAGCCCACTCGATGTATTAGGCAACCATAAACAAATGGAGATTTGCACAGATGTAATTAAGAATAGAAAATACAAACCTATGTGCAGAACCATGATTTACAGTCAAATTCACCTGCCTTGAAAGCTCATATTAGATTGCTCCTCGTTTGATTACCAAGCTGGTGTTTCAATGCAAAGCATATGCTTGTGGATCTCCAGGTTTACCGGGCCTATGAATTAGCTAATAACTTTGAAATGAACCTTTTAAGAGAAGATTGGTTTATGCCTCAGCAATGCAAACATGTGCAAGTGAAAATATATGCATCTCAACTTGTTATTTTTGTAGGGAGGACAAATGTGTAAAAATATGTTTACCAGGAAAAGAATTTTGGCTTTGACTGTTTGCCAAATGTTATACAAATAATTAGTGATGTTGTTAAGTGCTCAGCAGCTCTCCCAAGACTTCTCTTTCAGCATTAAATATGCTCATTCTCTGGTGTATAGGCACCTATGGTATTTTAAAGTGTTCACAGAACACGGCTGCTAGCTTGACTTATAAAATGGGCTGCTGCTGTTTTTATCCCTTTCATCATATATCTGAGAACCTAAAAAGGGATGGATGAATCTTTTGTAAAAACATTCAACTTAACTTTCTGAAATCATAAGTTCAATATCCTAAAGCTTGTTCATTTTGTCCACATTCTCCTATTCACCTTTCATCCTTTTCTCTCTAGTATTTTTATATTTGGAGGGTAAAATTTCTAATATCAAATCAGAAAGCAGGAGTTAAAGGGCTGGAAAAGCAGAGCTTAGGTTTTCTCTCCCACCCATCCCTACCCTCCAACCTCTTCACAGCTGAAAATGTCTAAAAGAACGTTTCTTCAACTCCACTTTCCAGACTCAATCAAAGGATGTTACTGATATGAATGCACTATTGCCCCAACAGTAAACCTTGGGCCTTACTACTACATAAACTCATTTTGTCAATATTGTTGGCTGTCTTGACCAAAATGCAGCAGCTGTAGGATGTCAATAATGTAGAATCTCCTCCTAAGGGCTGCACTGTTTGCCATGGTCAGTGGTATCACCAGGATGGAGCTCCACACCAAGATCTTTCCACAGGAGGGGGACCCTGGGCACAAGAGGGCCTGGGAGGAGTAACCTGATGAATGCCAGAAGGAATGTCTTGTGTTGCAGCCAAATAGCAGAACTGGGTTTGATAGTTCTTATAACCAGAAAAATAAGTTATGCAGGGGGAGAAAAACTCCTGCTCAGGATGAAAGGTCTACGTTGAGTCAGAGTAGCAAGCCAAAAATGAGCACAGTTGTGCTGGAGGTAAAAGTCCAAAATGAGTTGAAGAACACATCAGAGGAGCAGGAGGCAAGAATAAGGAGCCACCAAAATGAGACGCAATCTGGAAACGTCCTAGAGCAGGGCACTATGGCAGAGCAAAAATAAGCAGAGTACATCAGACACCTTCTGAAGATTCCCCCATTTTACACATCTAGAATCTGACTTCACACAAGGAGTTCAGCTCCCCTGCATGAAGTCCACACAATTGACCAACAGCCCCAGAAAGAGTGAGTTGGTTTTATGTTCTCACTGCGAAGATTCCAGTCATGATTCTAGATGTACGAACATTTCACAGACTTCTCCAGCAATGCTCACCTCTAAGAAGCCTGGGAAAATAATAAACACAGAATGATCAAGCGAAAAAGCAAAAGAGAAGCAAAGAAGCCTGGATGACATACAAGATAAGAGATGCACCCTTAGAAAGAAATTTATTGACTGTATTGATAGAAATCAAGAAATGTGTGTGAACCAAGAGAAAACTCTTCACAACAGAATCTTAAAAAATAGCCATGCAAATAAGGGCCCATTATTTCCCCCTCTGCATGGAATGACTGGCTTTGAGTTTTAACATGGGAGGAGAAGCCAGATGGCGGCAGACGGGCTTATTATAGAAAGTCCACTTGTACTGAAGTTTTCTCAGCATTCTCCATCGCGGCTGAATGAGGTTTTGTTTTGTTTCCTTCTTAAGTGTAGGGCAGGCAAGTACCAAAATTTGTATAAAGTCTGAAACCTTTTCATGAAAATGTTCTATTCAATACCTCCAATACATGATATATGATGCTCACAGGAAAACTAGTGTTGCTACAGACGTTAATCATAATTATGAAAATTTTTAATTTAAATGTAGGTCTGAACACACAAAATACAGTGCATGGCCATCTGTTAGTTTTCCATCTGGGCTCATTTGCAAAATACATTCTGTTTCACTCCCCCCTCCCCCCTCTATTTATAATCTTCCCTGGAAAACAAATATGCCTAATCTGTGGCATGCCAGAGCTGAAGTTAGCTATTTACAAGTGGCTTTTAATAGACATGGTTACACAGTTGAAAGCAGCAACAGAAACTTCTTCAAGTTTTTCTTTTTTTAATTGCTGGTAGGACATTTCCTTAGACTTTTGTTAGTAGACTTGCTTTGAGACTCTTCATGTAAAGATTACTTTACAGCTTGTCTGTAAAGAATAAAGAAAATTGGAATATTGCTATGCTTCTCTCTCGGTATGATGGTAAGGATAACGTCTAAAACTCCAGAGCTGTCAAAACAGCATTATTTACAATAGCCAAAGGCTGGGCACAAAACAAATGCCAATTAACTGAGGAATGGATTAAAAAATGTGGATAGCCATAAATGGAATATTATTCAGTTATTAAAATGAAGTACTGATACATGCTACTACATGGATAAACCTTGAAAACATTAACTAAGTGAAAGAAGGCACACATAAAAGGTTACATCTTGTATTATCCCATTTATATGAAACATCAAATGAGGCAAATCCGTACAGACAGAAAGTAGATTAGTGGTGGCCTAGGGTTAGAGGGAGAGGTTGGGGGAAATGAAGAGAGACTGCAATTAGGTCACTTTTTGGGAAGATGAAAACGTTCCAAAATTAGATGATTATGATGGTTGTGCAATGCTGTACCAACAGTAAAAATATTGAATTGTATGTTTACAAGGGATGAACTTTATGAAGTATGTAAGTTATATTCCAATAAAGGTGTTCAAAAGCTATAGAGCTAGGCCAAGCATGGTGGCTCACACCTGTAATCCCAGCATTTTGGAAGGCTGGTCAGGAGTTTGAGACCAGCCTGGCCAACACGGTGAAACCCCGTGTCTATTGAAAATACAACAAATTAGTTGGGCATGGTGGCAGGTGTCTGTCATCCCAGCTTCTGAGGAGGCCAAGGCAGAAGAATCACTTGAGCCTGGGAGGTGGAGGCTGCAGTGAGCCGAGATCATGAGGCAAGACTCCACACCTCAAAAAAAAGAAAAGCTGTAGAGCTACAAGGAGATGTAGAAATTGCTTCATTTATTTTTATGTTTTAGAGCTAATGCTGTAAGGTCCTGGTGTGGGTAAAAGTGATTATTACCTTGTTGGTTAATGTTAAGGTTTCTGGGCCTGGATTCAAGGGTTCTCCCTGATACATAATGCTGAGTGGCATTAACTATTCTCCTAGCAGTATGAACAGAGTGGACTGAGGATGAGAGATCCCAATGGAAAGAGCAGGTAGGAAGCTCACGCAATGGTACCAAGTAAGGCTAAGAAGGGCCATTAAAACTGGCAGTGACTGTGAGGATAGAGCAACTTCTAGAGTGCAGCAGATCTTTCAGAGGTGGAATATTTATGACTTTGTGTCTGAATGATTATGGGGGAAGCAGGGGGAGGTGGTCATAGATGGGGAAGACGGTAGTGATCAGGAAGCCTAGAGCAAGTGGAAAATAGGGGGAAAAAAGGCAGATGAATCTAATCTTAATATGAGTTCGTGCCATCAATTGAACACAAAATGGAGACACTCAACAGGAAACTGGCGTGACAGAACTCAAACTTTGTCAGAAAGCCAAGGGCCAAAGATAAAGAAGGGACTCATCTGTTGAGCATGGGCAGTGAGAGGACTGAAGGGATGTGGCTGCTGCAGACACAGTACAGAGACACGCAGAGGCCAAAAACAGAGCGCTGGAACTCCTACATATAAGGGGAGGACGGAAAGAGAGAAAAGGGGAGGGAAGGTAAAATTCCAAAATAAAGATGAGAAACCAGGATACGGCAGCAAAATCAAGGGAGCAGATCTAACTTAAGCCAGCCAAAGGCTATCAGATAGATTTTGGAATGTATGAACCGAGGCCTCATCCTTCGTCGGAGTTTTTAGATTACTTCGGCAGCAAGTAGAAACTTCAGGAACTGAAATCAAATAAAAGCTCTGACTCCGGAGATCAGGCAACATGAGGAAAAAATCTATAAGAATTAAACTGATGAGATGAGAAAAAATGAAAGGCATTAAAATACGGACGAAAGCAGCTGGAAATTTTGAGAACGAGGCTCTCATGACAAAATACGTTATCAGAAGGAAAATACAGGCTCCAGATGATCCGCTGTCACAATGGGGGTGAAAATACACAAGGAGGCTTTCCTAGCACTCCTGCTATAGCAGAGTGGTGGGACCAATTATTAAGCTGAGTCTCAGGAGATTAATAGATTTTGCTTATTTTCAAAATGTTAACCAGATTCTGCACTTCCCAGTCTTGAAAAGTTTAGCCTGAAAATAAGGGCAAACAGAGGCCTCTAATAATAAAATCTAGTTGCTTGAATTTCTACTAGGAAACTATAAAACGAGAAGTCCACAAGGTGGGTACCTCCCCAGGACACCGTTATTCTAAAAAAACAAATATTGCATGTTTGTTTATTTACCAGGTCCATGGCTCATTGCTGGGAATTTAGAGAAATGCAGAAAGAAGTCCCTGCTTGCCCTTAAGGAATTCACAGTTAAGTCACAGAGACAGACAGCTAGGCTAGCTGTTTCCAAATCATGTGATACATGCTATGACAGAGGCCTGGCACAAAGAGAAAGGCACATCCAACCCTGCAAGGGGCTGGCAAAGAGGGGTGCAGGAGGATTTTTACAGAGGAGGTCATGTCTGCACTGAATCTTGAGAGATAATAGTACTTGTGTAGGAGACTAGGGAAGGAGTGGGCACAGGTATTATTTCTCCCAGTGGGCAGAGCACAGCTAACACAAGACCCAGGGTGCAAACCAGCATGCACAATTGGGGAACTAATGTATGAGCAGTAGTTGGTTATTGGCAATAGCACAAGTTGGCTATGACTAAAGACTGACTTGATACTGCAAAGAAGCAGGAGATTTTCCCGGAGAAGCAGACACAGATCATGGAACACCATTCTTCATCCAACCTGACTTTGCTTCAGTATCCCTCAAAATAGACCCTGAGACAAGGACTTGGGTTAGGTAGTTTATGAATCACAAATGAGAAAAGGAAAGAAGGGAGAGAAGTCAATGAAGGCTGAGTGAATGAGTAGTTTAGTAATGTGAGCACCTGGGCTCCATCCATCCCACTGGAATTTCCTGGGAAAGCAAGAAGCATGCTCCATGGCTGGGGTATTTTATGCACCAACTCCCATCTCCCATGGGTTGTGGGTTGAAGCTCCTTCTGGGGCTGTAAATCCTTTCCCCTGCAAGCACACATTTTTACATTTTTATAAAGAATGTACCCCTGCTGCTGCTCAGCATCCTCTTTTTGCTCAGGCAGAGAAACAGAAAGAAAGGAGCTTGATGTGGGAAGCTGACTGTGTGCAAGAAACTGTCTCTCACCAATGTAGGTGAACTCAGGTGGGAAGGGCACAGGAGGCAGAACTTCAGTGTTGTCTGCTAAACAACCTAAAGCAGGCTGTTTCCTCTTTTCAACCACGTGTAGTCATATCCATCTCCACAACTTTGCTTAGGACATTCACTCTTCCTTAACCCTAAACTTTGAACACCTGTTAATCCTCCTTCAACTCTGAAGCTTGCCTCATCACCCAATCAGAGGACCCTCCTCTCCTGTAAACACAGAATACGTGTTGATACAGCAGTACATAATACCTATCATACAATGCCTTTTCACTTTGTATTCTGTGAACGTCTATATTAGTCTGGTCTTGCATTGCTATAAAAAAATACCTGAGACTGGTAATTTATAAAGAACAGAGGCCTAATTGTCTCATAGTTCTACAGGTTTTACAGGAAGCATGATGCTGGCATCTGCCCAGCTTCTGATGAAGCTTCAGGCAGCTTTCAACTATGGCAGAAGTCAAAGGGGGGAACAGGCACGTCATATGGTGAAAGCCGTAGCAAGCAAGAGAGAGAGCAGGAGGGGAGGTGCCACACACTTTTAAACAAGCATATCTCAAGAGAACTCACTCACTCTCTTGAAGACAGCGCCAAGCCATGAGGGATTCCCACCATGATCCCAACACCTTCCACTAGGCCCCAACTCCAGCATCAGGGATGACAGTTCAATACGAGATTTGGGCAGGGACAAACACCCAAACTATAGCACCATCCATTTATGTTGCTGGTTCCTCAGAGCGAATGGATTGGGTCTTATCATCTTTGCATTACCTAGGGTGCCCAGAACATATTATTACTACTTTTTTTTTTTTTTTTTGAGATGGACTTTTGCTCCTGTTGCCCAGTCTGGAGTGCAGTGGCATGATCTTGGCTCACCACAACCTCTGCCTCCCGGGTTCAAGCTATTCTCCTGCCTCAGCCTCCCTAGTAGCTGGGATTACAGGCATGTGCCACCATGCCCGGCAAATTTTCTATTTTTAATAGAGACAGGGTTTCGCGATGGTTGGTCTTGAACTCCCCACCTCAGGTGATCTGCCGGCCTCAGCCTCCCAAAGTGCTGGGATTACAGGCATGAGCCACGGTGCCCTCCTATGACTACTTTCAATGGCAAAAACTGCAATTACTTTTGCACCAACCTAATAGTATTGATTGATTAACTGTTCAGTCAAAAGGCATCTTCTACTTGATGAGCCTTTGGAACACAAAGCCCTTCAAATGATTCAGCCAATCCAATGCTACCTCAAAATGCACATTCCTAACACTGAGATGGTAATCCAACCCATTTTTCAAGGTAGAGAAATGTGTTGCATTATAATGTAAACCAAATTAGCTCTATAAAAAGTTTTGACTTTCTGATAACCTTCTGTTGAAAATAAATGAGCTGGTAGGAGTCAGAGAGTAGTTGCTACATTTGAAGCTAAACTGAAGAATCAGAACAGATGCAAGACATAAAAGAGAGACAGCATACTGGCTTTAAATGCATATAATGTGAAACTTTGATGTCTGCTTCGTAACAATTTATTTAAAATGTTGTGGCCTTTGCACCACTTTAAATTTGGGTAACTTCATTCCCTATGGATGTTGTGAAGTGTCATATATATATTTTTTAAATCCAGACTTGCTTATATATTTATTTTGGTATGTATTTTCTGACGGGTCAACTAGCATGGAAATCCTGGGCCTTGGGAGGTCTGAGTCTCGTTTTTATATTTACCCAGAGAACATGCTGTTTCTCACTAAAGTCAGTTGAACTATTTGGGCCAGTTTCTCTTGTCAGCTTCTTGTAAGCTTTGAACTGGAAGAAGAAATACACAGCAGGGTAATCGAGCCCTTTGAAATTTGGGACAACTAGGAAAGATGCACTGTGGTATTGATTTGTAATAAGCTTTGTTCAAATGACATCCATCTATAACATGATACGGATTCTTTTGGATTAAGATGCCCAGTGGTTATAAATGAAAAGCTGTTATCTTTTTTTGGAGGGTGGGGATGGTGATGATGGTGTGAGTATGTAATTTTCAGTTATTTCCTTTGTGGGATTTTTTTGGCTTTTGAAAAAAAAAAGGGGCATGTCCTTTCATCAGTGACACAAAAGGTAGTGTAAAGGATGTGCCAATTTAGAAGTTAAAACATCACACAGTTTTCCTCACATGGGGCCGAAGAAGCCGAAGGAGCTGCTCTTCTGGGCTATTTCTACCAATGCTTATGGTTTATTGAGCCCTCACAATATGCTGGGCAAGGTCCCAGTGCTTTACAGCTCGATGTTCATCTCATTTTATCCTCGTCAGGACTCTAGAAGCTGTGCATCCGTCTGTCTCATTTTACAGATGTGGACACAGGATCAGGAAGGTGAGATAATCGGGCCAACGCTCAGTGCTAGTACACGGTAGCACTCAGATGAGGACTGAGATCTGTTTGTCTCCATAGGCCAAGTACTAGACACTAGACTACACTGCCCACCTCCAGCTGGAAACCTCCCCAGGGCAGGCTGGGTGGCTAGCCTGCTGGGTGTTTACAAACTCCACCTCCTCATTGGTGTACAAGAGGTGAGCCCCGTCATTTCAGAAATAATTCTTTAAACTAGTTTGATTTTCAAACCGAATCTCTTTTCAAAGGGCTTAATTCTAAAAATCCACTCATTCTGACTCCACCCAAGATGCCCCTGGAAATGGTTGGAATTAGGATTTTTGGGAGTTAGTCTCAATTAGGCATGCAAATCCAATTGGGATCGTTGGAGTTTCAGTGTTCTGGAAATTCAAGTATCTTAAATCTGAATTATTTAAATATTCATACCTGCCTATATTCAGTATTGAAATTTTGACATCATGGTGCTTTTCTTTAGAAAGCAGTGAGGCCATTTCACTCGCCTACTTAAAATCCTTTTGTGTATCTTACCGTTTCAATTTGTTTCCCAGATTACCTGTGAGGTTGAGTGTCTTATGTTTATTAGTCACTTGCATGTCATCCAGACTGAACTAGGACCTCAGTCTAATTGCAGAGCTCCCTAAAGAAGCCTTTAAATAACATGCACTTCCTGCCCCATTCCATCCCCCATAATTGTATAGACACCTGGATGAAAACGTGATCGGAGGATAGGGGCACAGGGGAGCAGGGTAAGGGAGCCTCTCAGGTCAAATTTCCACTCCTTTCCAAGAAGTCTGGCATCCTCCTTTGTTGAGGTGAATTGCGTCTCTCCAAAAGATATTGAAACTGTAACCCTCAGTACTTGTGACTGTGACTTTATTTGCAAATAGGGTCTTTGTAGGTGGATCAGTTGAGGTCATTAGATTGAGCCATGATCAATATGATGGTTTCCTAGTAAAAAAGGAATTTAGACAAGAGACAGAGAGACAAGGAGTATGCCATGGGAAGAGTGGAGTTTTGCTGCTGCAAGCCCATAAACGTCAAAGCTTTTCAGCAAACCACCAGAATCCAGGAGAGAGGCACGGAATGGATTCTCCCTTACGTTCTCATTAGGGACCAACCTTGCTAATACCATGATCTTGGACATCTAGCCTCCAGAACTATCAGATAATATGTTTCGATTGTTTAAGTCACCCAGTTTGCGATACTTTATTATGCTGTGCTAGGAAACTAATACATCCTTTCTCCCAGGAATAGGCTTGTTCCTCCATGCTCTCTATTCCCCACCAGACATACATTTTCTTAGTACCCCTTTCAGCTTATAACAGCATCAGGACTTTTTGCTATAGTTGTCCTACTGGAAGAGGCTCAAGCCCAAAGCATGGAGGTATGTCAGATAAGTATGGAGGTCTGTCCAGAGGGGCATCATGTGCAGAGTGAAGACAGCTGCCCGGCTCTCTCTTTTTAATGACATCAGCAAAATAGCAGAAGTATGACAGATATCAGAAGAATACCAATGTCATGCTTTAGCTCTGGGATGGTAATTAATCGTCCCAATTTTCTCTATTATGCCACTTCTTTTATTTAAGCATGTCATTTTGGAGAATCTGAGACTTTTAGAAAGACAGGAGCTAATTTATAGAGGACACTGTATGTGGGAATACTTATTTAATATTTAACTATGCGAACTATGAAAGCATAATGAAGATTACCCTCCCCCCAGGGCTATGCGAATGCACTTCTTATCATCTCTGTTTGGATTTGGTGCACAGACAAGCCTGCATTTGGAGGCCTCCACATCCCTGAGGAAGGGCAAGCCTGGCTTTGAGGACCTGTACTTTTCTTCACCTCCCTTTGACTGTCAAAGGTAACTGAGTGATGTTAATTATTTTCTTAGTTGTTTGTAAAATAATACAATTCTATTTTTTCTCTATTAGCTTTCTTTATGCATTTGGAAATGTCTACATGAAAAGACTCCGAGGAGAGTCAGAGCGAGCTGGAGTGGGAAGGAGTCTTTAGTTTCCTGAGAAACCTCACTCTTGTTTCAGTCCCTAATAATTGGTTTCAGAATCTTGGGGTTTTCAAGAGAGAGAGAAAGAGAGGGATATGTCAGACCTGGAGCCAGCTCATTCTTGGTGTCCAGCACGCTTTGTTCCTAGAAGTTTTGATTCCCCTTTTTCTGTTTCCTATGGTGGCAGGATCTCTAGTCACAAGAACTATTAATATTTGTACAATAACTGAAAGAAGCTCTCACCCCAACCACAAAGGGGTAACGGTCAGTATCTAGCAACCTGCAGAGCAAGCTAGAAATTCACAGCTGTGTGAGCACTGAGTGTTCCTTTTTAATGACTTTGGTGGAAAGTTGCTTTCTATATTTTAAGCAGAGAATCTGATATAAACAAAGAAGTCAAATTTTCCTTTATATCCTAAGGAAAAGGGTCTAGGTTTTCCAAAAGGTTAATCATCCCCTAATGCTATATTATGTTTTCATTTGTCTTTTCAACAAATATTTATGGAGGGCATGCTAGATGTTAGGCTCTGTATATTATAGTGAGTGAAGCAGAGCTTCTGCCCTCACAGAGCTTACATTCTAGTGGGGGAGGTCAACTTGATATGTACTTATGTCATGAGTGATAACAAAAACACAAAATAAGTTAAAGGGCATATAGAGTCATGGGTGGGGTTGCTCCTTTGAATAGGGTGGCCAGGGGAAGGCTCTGATAGATTCTGTTAGAACAGAGGCCAGAAAGAGTGAGTGAGAAGACGACAGTGATGGATGAATGAACGTTCAAGCAGAGGGAAGGTGAAATAGAGGAGCTGACTTGGCTTCTTTGAGGAATAGCAAAATAGTGATCTCACACAAATAATAAACTGGTGGGAGAGTATGAATATCTGGGTCCCATTCTTTGTGGGGAACAAACTCACAGGTGAATTGATACCCCAGGTTTCCCTTGAGGGATCAGACCGAGTGGGATGCAGGAAGTACAGCACCTGAACTCAATCCGGCTTCTTGCACTTCCCGCCCTGCTCTCTCCGCTTCCTTGGTGATCTCTCCTCCATCATTTGACCGAGAATTCCATCTCAGGACTACTTCTGAGATAGCAGCCACTGGAAAATTCCATACAAATGAGTTTATCATCTGACTTACGGTTTCTAAGGATTACACTGGAAGATGAAAGGATGGAAGCAGAGAGAGCCACTGAGGCTTGGCAATAGCTCAGGATGGTAGTGATGAGTACTTCAGACACGATTGGAGCCTGGAACTATTCTGAAGATACAGTTAACAGGATTGGATGATGGAGATATAAGAGAAAGAATAGAATCAGGGGTGATTCCAAAGCTTTTGGCCTAAGAAACTGGCAGGGTGGAGTTGCCACACACTGAGATGGGGGAAGACAGTGGGGAGGCAGGTTTGGGGAGAGACATCAGGAGTCCACTTTTGTTGCGTTTGAGATACTGATTGGGTATCCAAGTGGAGATGTCAAGCAGGCAGTGTGTCTTTCAATCTGGAACTCAGGGATGAGGCCTAGGGTAGAGCGTTACATGTGGGAGTATTCCGCAGTCATGACAGGGGAGTGATTCTAGACAGGGAAGAGGTCTCAGGAGTGAGTCCTAGGAAATTCCAAACTTACAGGCTGAGGAGGTGAGGAGAAACAGCAAAGGAGTCTAAGGAGGAGGGGCCAGCCCCACAGATGGGAACCTGTGAGAACAGGGCCTTAGAAATCAATGAAAAAGAGGGCACCTTGTAGGAGAAAGCAACTAGGTGTACAGGGCTCAGGAGATTGATGCAAACAGGCCTAAGTACTTTCCTTTGGACTTGGCAGCAAAAAGGCCTTGAGTTGTCTTGACAAGAGCTATTTGGGAGAGATGGACACAAAGTCCTGATGGGAGGGGCTCAAAAGACAATGGGAGATGGGTAAGTAAAGACACTGAACACAGATAACTCTTCTGAGAAGTTTCATTATATAGAAGAATAGAAATATAGGCAGAACCCTGGGAGGAATGTGGGATCAAGAGGGGATTTTGAAAGATGCAGATATGACAGGATGTTTTGAATTGATGCAGATGATCTCACAGAAAGGGTGGAAAGAAGACAGATGCAAGAGAGAAAGGACAATTGGTGGAGTCATGTCTTTGAGCCAGTGAGAGGAAACGGGATGGGTTGACTTTACTTAGGCATGTGTACAGTTGACCCTTACAGGATAGTTTTCAGGCAAATACAAGCAATCAGGAAAGGTGTAACTACCTCAACTGTAATCTATGGGTAGATCTATGGGTAGATCACAGTTGAGGTAGTTACATCTTTCCTGATTGCTTGTATTTTCTTTGATAGCTAGGAGTCGTGGTCATAAATGGGGCTTCTGATACCTGATGAGCCATTAGATGTACATTTTTGTACTTTCGATGATTTGGGTGTTGATTCTTCAAGATATTAAAACAAAATTGGTGTCTACAAAGAGCTAGACCTGTACACAAGCTAATGCCCTTCCCCAAATTTCTGAATACCTGGTCAAAGTTTATCCATAGGGGTTATTAAAAAATCATGCAGCTAATTCATCAACTCAATATAGATGATTTTAAGAAAGACTAAATTTGTTCTGAAGGGCTGATTATTACTATTATTATTTACAAGCAATGTTCACTAGAAGAATATAGGTTTCAGTTTTAAATTTCCTGGTTTCTGCCTGCACCAATTAAAGAAGATGGAACTTCAACCTTCCCTTTCTAGTCTCCTGCTTTTTCACACTCTGACCAACCCTTAGTACTATTTAAACATTTTTCTCCTTTTATGATAAAAATCAGCCTGCAGATTAATGAAAACTTGGCTTTTTTGTGTAATTTATCCTTCGAGGCTGAAGGAAAACCTTCAGGGAGAGTATAAAAGCAATCAGGCATCCACTTAGAAAAAATGCTGTGATTATTTTTTTGTATGCAGTTTTATATCATTTCACTTTTTCAATGTGTCTATTTCACATAATTTATTACTTGACACTTTTTATTTTCAATCATTTTTGGTTGCATATAAATAAACATGCATTAACGTCAAGAGAATTAGCATTCCATTATAAACTCTATACAAGCTGAAAAACTGGCTTCAGTCAAGTTGCCACCTTATTTGGGACATACGTATACATTTGATGGTGCCTGTCTAGATAATTAAACATTGGCACTTTTTTAAAAATCTTTGCTAAATAGAAGCAGTTCTTAAATGGAGACAGTGATTTCCAGAGCAACGTTATGCAGGTGAGAATTATGCATTTTAATGTTGTTCTGTTTGGAAGTTAATCTTACTTTAAATGGTGGTTTAAATGATGACAGTTTGTGCTTCCCCAGAAGAAATCCTGGTTGATAGTATGACCACATGTCTTTATATACTTTTAAATATGATTATATTATTTACTATTTCTTAATATAATATTTAAAATATTTCACTGGGATATTAAAAAATCAAATGAGAATTTCTTCACTAGTCATCAAGGCATATCAAGTTTGAGTTCTTCTATGTAAATCTATGAAAAACCATGTTTTTCGACTAGCTTTGATATGAAGTCCATTGAATCAGGGCCTGTCCTATTAGTGGGGAGAGAAAGAAGACATATAATTTTGGGGGAAATATGTTGGAAAGCATAATATATAATATTTAAATACAAATTAGAGAAAAACTTGAAAGAAACTGCAAATGAAAAAAATGTAAAAGCAAAATAAATCCATATAAGTGATTAATACATTTTCTTCTCTTTGCTCTACCACGCTTTAGGTTAATTATTATATAATTAAAATTTTAATAATGAATTCAATGACAAACATTACGAACACCTATACTAAATGAATATATAGCATTTAAATATTCAATTTTTTTCAAAGTATGCAAATTTTAGCTACACCACAAGGAAACCTTTAATGTCATTTTTGTAAGTAAGATATGTCTGCCTGAGGCCCCAGGATAAATAGGGCTCATTGAGTTGACTCTGTTTCCATGAATGCATTTGTGATCACTGGCCTTTTCACCCACAGGTCACTAGGAATGTTAGCCTTCCCTTGCTGAAAGACATTTCAAGGACTTCATTTGAAACAGTTGCCTTGCATGGGGACACCAATAATTCTTATGATTCATGCCCATCACTTCTCTTTGCATCCAGATTCATAACTTGAGACAAATCCTTGCAGATTCTAGACAGATGGTTATAAAGCCTGACTCTGGAAGAGGCAGCATACCTACTGAAAAAAGCATGTTGCCTGCTTATATTGGCAGAACTTAGGGAATGTACAGGGAGATGGATTTTAAGAGCACAAGACAAAGGAAAAAGAAATAATGTATCAACATGGGTGAACCTAGTAGAGATTTTGTATTCAATGTGTTAGTAAGCTAGTATTCAATCCTTTGCTTAATTATTTAAGTGAAACAAGATTGAATGTTAGCCTTCTTCCTGTGAGGTTTGAATTGTCAGAACTTCTTGGTAGGATGTAGACAAGGAGTCCAAAGGCTATGAAGATAAGAATGAGAAAGCTGATTTATCATATCAATTCTCACACACAGCCCACCACCACTAAGCTCTCTGGAGAATTAGAGGATATAGTTTTCTCTAAGGTATTAAGAAATGCAGTGAGAAGGGTAACACCAGAATCCTTGAAAGATTTGTATGGTTTTCCTCTCTGAAACAGGAATTGTGGTAAGGGATGCAGTCCCTGAAAAAGGCTCCTTGACTTCACTGGGGGATCATGGCAACCAGCAGTGGGAGATGGCTATTTAGTAGGGCTTAAGCGCCTGTGATATGGTCAACATTTGTGCAACAGATAGCAGGTCTACAACCAAATTCAGAATGTAGCCTATAGAAATCTTTCACAGTGGTAAGATGTCCCTATGACTGAAGAAGATATCTTAGAAAGATACATATAATGTATGTAAGTAGCAGGAAAAAAATCTCTCCTAGTCCTAATAAATAAATATCTGACTTCAGACACCAAAGAAGAAAATCACAACTCCATTCAAGTCCCAAACTCGAGGCGGTACAGACACAGAGCTTTCTGAATAAAGGGTAAGCCTGAGATCCTTGAAGAAAGACTGTATAAGACTGCCACAAGTATGACCTACGTATCTCCCTCCAAGCATTCCCCAAAGTGGTTATTTGTCAGGGTGGTGGCTCTGTACTGGATAAATAGAAATACCTGGACTTTTCAGAGATTACAGTGCACTGCTTATAAACTAATGCAAACGCTCATATTTGTGGATTTGATATATCAGGGGTTTAGGAAAGTCAGTTGATAAACAAAGTTTAAGCCTGAGTCAATTTTGAATAATACCAGTGAATCTACAACCCCACTCTATAGCTATTTTCCCAGTTACTAAGTGCATAGCAGGAAGAGGCAAGTATACTTGGCAACCAGCACAATATACACATTGAATACTCTGGTTACCACACCAGTCATGCAGTGAGGACTAGTATGGTAAGAAAGGCCAAATGGAACCACCTGGAATGGATTTTTTAGCAAATTAATAAATTAAAAATGTTAATGATTTCTTGAAGGAGATGCAGAGATTAGCTCCACTTCCAAAGATTTGCAAGGTGATGATTTCTATTACATTCTCTTCTGTCTCCTTATTTAGCTCGTGCAAAAGATGGAAAGCTCTTGGAGAATAAAAATATTTACCACAAACTTAAGCAGGCAGTGACTCCACTTGCATTTACAATTCTAACTGTGGCCTATTTACTGGGGCACATCCAGTATAAAACTTGCAAACTGATATGCAGATACTGATTTGGCATCTACTTTCTTCTCTATACCAATCCACAGAATCACCAGAAGCGGTTTGCTTTCACTTGGAAGAGACATCATTATACCATTATTGACTTTCCTCAGGGGTATATCAACTTTCTGGCCCTCCCACAGAAACCAGTTTCTTTCTACTCAAAGTGTGATCTGTAGATCAGCTGTGTTACCATCACCTGGCAGATTGTTAGAAACTTAGTTCTTACGGCAGACCTACTGAATTAAAATCTGCATTTAAAAAGATCCCCTGGTGATCTCTATGCACATTAAAGTTTGAGAAGGACTGATCTTGTCTAACGTGACTTTGATCCCATCACTGGCTCATACAGAGTGTCACACTGGTCCACTAAATAGATAACAAGGCTGATTAGACCTGGTAGTAACAAGTACTCAAAGAGAATTTGTGAAGTATTACATAAATAGTAGAGGGTAGTAAAAAAAAAAAATCCTACCAAATTTCAGGGGCCCGTTATCTCAGTGAGGTTTCTAGGAGTCCAGTAATCTGAGGAATCTTGATAGATCCTGTTTAAAGAGAAAGACAAATCAATGTACCTTACTTATGCCTCCTACTGCTAAGATAGAATTAGAATAATTGGTGAAGATCTGCTATTCTACTCATTTACTGAGTGTTTACCCAGTTACCAGTTGTGACTAGAACCCAGAACAAGAGGAGTTTTTGTGGGAGGCCCAGTGAAAGCTGATTTTCCATTTTCTCCATACAACCATCGCATTTAATTGTAATATAATTTTCTATGATTCATATGGTTTTAACACAGTATCTTTGGCAATCCTAATAAGAAAATTACAAAGTGTAACTCTAGAATTTGGCAAGAAATCCATGTACTGTTTTGCAAAGAAAGAGTCTCATTTTGAAAGCACAGTACCTGGTTTGCTGCTGGGCCCCAGCGAATACTGCACAACAGACCATATACAGTACCAAGTGACTATGCCACCTGAGTTACATCTCGTGAACTTGGTGTGGTATGTGCCACCAAGACATAAATTGGGGCATGTGTAACAAACTTTTATCATCAAATGGAAATGCCATATATGAGTCTGGATTTTAGCTGGTTCTGAAGGCACAAGTAAGTTATGTGCAGGCGGCTGACTCTACTGCATAGCCACTTCTTCTTGAATCCATATGCAGAACCTCACATTACCACTTCTAAGAAAGAACAAACTTAGGACTGTTTTACACAGATAATTCCACATAAAATGCTGTTACAACTCCAAATTGAACCACTTCAGTTTAATGGGGATATTCTGAGATGACCCTGAAAGATAGTGATGGAAAAGAAATACTTTCAGGAGAACTTTTAGTGATGCATATACTTATTTTTACCTGGATGCATAAATATGCAGAAGTAAAAATTTATGTCAGTTTATGGACAATGTCTAATGGTTTGGCCAGATGGTCAAGGGGAGTGCATTTGAGGACCACTGACATGGAAAATTAAGGAAGAAGTACATAGATGGAATAAGCACAGAATCAACATAAGGCATGAAAACATTTGTACCCATGTGAAGGCTCACAAAAAGCTTTCCTTAAAAAGAGTCTCTTGTTAATCAAGTGGACAGGATAGACTGTCCTCTGGGTCTCAGTAAAATCTCTTTCTCTAGCCATGGGTGTGACCAAAGTGGCCATGGGGAAGTATGGAAGTTAAAGTTAATGAATGGACTTAACAACATGGATAACACTCACTGTTGAGTGTCTAAAATGTGAACAGCAGAGACAACATGAGTGCTCAGTATAGTGTCATTCCCAGGGGAGACTAGCCAATCCTTTGGTGGCAAGTGATTACATTAAAATGCACTATCATAAATAAATCTGGAATTTTTACTTACTAGAATGAACACTTATTCTGTATGTTATTTGCTTACTCTTTATGCAATGATTCTACCAGAAGCTTCACCTGTAGAACTACTGAATATCTTTTGCACCATTAACACATTACATTTGACATTGCTTCTGACCAAGAAACTCAATTCACAGCAAAAGAATAGATACACAGGGGAGGATCCAAGATGCTGAATAGGAACAGCTCTGGAGTGCAGTTCCCAGCGAAAATGCAGAGAGTGAGTAATCACTGCATTTCCAAATGAATTTTTGCTGTCCACAGACCAGGAGATTCCTGGGCAGAAAAGCACAAGTCTCCAGTGTGGCTGTTTCAGCCAGTGCAGTGGGTCTCTGTACAAAAACTCACAGGAATCTGGGTGCTGTTTCAACTGGCGACTGGAACGCCTGGGAGACAGAGTTGCCCGTTCAACTGAAAAAAGTGAGCTGAAACAGAGAGCCAGGTGATGTGGCTTGGCTGGTCCCACCCCTATAAAGACCAGTAATCTGAAACGCTCTGGATTGAGAGTTTCACAGAAAGCACAGATGGACCTGGGACGGTCCAGTTCTGTGGGGGGAAGGGAGTCCACCATTACTGAGGGAGTCCACCACTACTGAGGCAGTCTGCCATTACTGAGGCATCCACCATTACTGAGGCAGTCTGCCATTACAGAGAGAGTCCGCCATTACTGGGGCAGACTGACATTACTAAGGCAGTTCTAACTATACTCCTATAAACAAAATTGCAAGGAAGTTCACAGAGCAGCAGGCAGAGCCCGCAGCAGCTCAGCAATGCCTCTGCTGGCACACTGTGACTAGGCTATCTCCTCACTGGCAGGGCATCTCTGAAAAAAGGTAGCAGAATGACAGGAACTTATAAATAAAGACCTACCTTCCCAGGACAGAGCACCTGGGAAAAAAAGGTGGTTATGAGTTCCCCAGCAGTAGACTTAAATGTACCTGTCCAGCAGCTCTGAACAGAACAGGGGAGCTCACAGCTCAGCACTTGAGCTCCTATATGAGACAGACTGTCTCCTCAAGCAGCTCCCCGACCTCTGTATAACCAAAGAGACACCTCATAAAGGAGAGCTCAGGCTGACATCTGGCAGGTATCCTTCTGGGACAAAGATAACAGAAGAAGAAACTGGCAGCAACCCTTACTGTTCTGCAGCCCCCCTGGGTGATCCTCAGGCAAGCAGGGTCTGGAGTGGACCTCCAGCAGTCCTACAGCAGAGGGGCTGGACTGTTAGAAGGAAAACTAAAAAACAGAAAGAAATAACTTCACCAGCAACAAAAAGGATGTCCACTCAGAGACCACAACTGAAAGTCACCACAGGTAGATAAATCCACAAAGATGGGAAGAATCCAGTGCAAAAAGGATGAATACCGAAAACCAGAATGCCTCTCCTCCTCCAAGGGATCACAATTCCTCATCAGCAAGAGAACAAGGCTGGATGGAGAATGAGTCTTATGAATTTGACAGAAATAGGCTTCAGAAGGTGGGTAATAACAAACTTCTCTGAGCTAAAAGATCAGGTTCTAAGCCAATGCAAAGAAACTAAGAACCTTGAAAAAAGGTTTGACAAAATGCTAACAAGAATAAACAACTTAGAGAGGAATATAAATGAATTGATGGAGTTGAAAAACACACGAGAACTTGGCGAAGCATACACAAGTTTCAATAGCTGAATTGACCAAGCAGAAGAAAGGATATCAGAGATTGAAGATAAACTCAATGAAATAAAATGA
>PVKP010034362.1:0-24311 GCA_004027715.1 Plecturocebus donacophilus
CCCTACAAGCCAGAAGAGAGTGGGGGCCAACATTCAACATCCTTAAAGAAAAGAACTTTCAACCTAGAATTTCATATCCAGCCAAACTAAGCTTCATAAGTGAAGGAAAAATAAAATTTTTTGCGAACAAACAAGTACTCAGAGATTACATCACCACCAGGCCTGCTTTACAAGAGCTTCTGAAAGAGGCACTACACATGGACGAGAACAACCAGTATCAGCCATTCCAAAAACATACCAAAAGGTAAAGAGCATCACCATAATGAAGAATCTACATCAACTAATGGGCAAAACAGCCAGCTAGCATTACCAGAAGCTGTCATTTTCATCTCTGATAAAACAGACTTTAAAACAACAAAGACCATAATAAACAAAGAGGGACATTACATGGTGGTGAAAGGATCAATGCAATAAGAAGAGCTAACGATCCTAAATATATACACACCCATTACAGGAGCACCCAGATACATAGGGCAAGTTCTTCATGACTTACAAAGAGACTTAGACTCCCACACAATAATAGTGGGAGACTTTAACATTACACTGTCAATATTACACAGATCAACGAGATAGAAAATTAACAAGGATATCCAGAACTTGAACTCAGACCTGGAACAACTAGACTTAACAAATATTTACAGAATTCTCCTCCCACAAATCCACAAAACATACATTTTTCTCAATATCACATTATACCTATTTTAAAAGTGACCACATAATTGGAAGTAAATCACTCCCCGGCAATTGCATAGCATTTCACAGGTTTAAATAAAATATTCGTTGGCTGCTTATTTGTTATTTTCATCCCCTATTCCTTCCTGTCTCCATTGTTAAGCACAATTATTGGCATAAAAGAGGTTTTTAATACCCATTTTTAGACTGTATTCTAGCCTGGGCAATAAAACAAGAATCCCATTCTCTCTCCCTCTTTCTCTTCTTCTTTCTTTCTCTCTTTCATTCTTTTTTTCTTTCTTTCTTTTGCTCTTTCTTTCTTTCTCCTTTTCTCTCTTTTTCTAAAAAAAAAAAAAAAAGAAAAGGTCCCTAATGTGAAGGCTGCAGGAACAGAAATGAAACCCACTTTGTTTTTTTAATGCCCAGAATGAGCCCCAGAAATATTTATTCCTGACAGTTTTAAACAGTCTTAAAATAAACATCTCTCTCAAGATATTCTCATTATTATCACTGGCAAATTATTTCCACAACAAAAATATAATTCGCTGAGCTTCAGCAGTCTTCAGGAGGCAGGATCCAAAATAATCTAAGAAATTACAAAGCTTAAGACCCTTCTGTGAATAGTCCCAGGTTAACCCTGTGCCCTTCCCCTACTGATCTCATAGCAAAAGTCTTGGTCCTCTCTCCACAAAGAAACTCTGCATTTGCTGTGGTAGATGGTGGAGCTTTCTCTCTTGGGCTTGCCTCTTCCCTGATCTCACGAGCCTGGGACCCAGTCTTTGGGCAGTCCTTTGCAGGGAGAATCCACACACCTTTTCCTGGCTGGACATTCCAGTCCTGACAGTCCTTTTCCTGGGTGATCTCCCAAAGCCCTGGGCAAAGAGTCCTGCACATTCCCCAACCTCAGGATATCGCCTCTTTGATGATAATTTTTTTCTAGTACAATGGCAACAAAACAAAGAGCATGGTGGGAAGAGGATGACAGAAAAAAAGCTAGGAAGAGTTGGGGGTAGAAGAGAAGAAGCAAAGGAGGAAGGACGACATGAAAAGACAGCATAGCAGTGTGAGGAAGAGATGCAGCTACTGAGAAGGGGTGAGGGCTGAGCTCGGTCCCTCTCAACCCTCAGGCATTCTCAAATCCCACCCCCTTCCCAACAAGAAGACTTCCCCCAGCCCAGGCTGTTCTTCAGATAGTTGTTGAATTAACAAAAGGATTATTTCTAATTGAATTTATTACATTTCCATAATCTGTATCACGTTTAAGATTTTATTTTAGAACCAGAGATAGGAAAAACATAAAAATTATATGTATGTGTATATACATATATATACATATATTTTTTTTCATTCTTTTTATTTATTTTTGCTTTTGAGACGGAGTCTCACTCTGTCACCCACCCTGAAGTGCAGCGGCACAATCTCTGCTCACTGCAGCCTCTGCCTCCCAAGTTCAAGCGATTTTTCTGCCTCAGCCTCCGGAGTAGCTGGGACTACAGGTGCCCGCCACCATGCCTGGCTAATTTTTGTATTTTTGGTAGAGACAGGGTTTCACCATGTTGAGTGGGTTGGTCTTGAACTTCTGACTTTAAGTGATCCACCCACCTCAGCCTCCCAAAGTTCAGGGATTACAGGCATCAGCCACCACGTCGAGCCTACTCATTCTTTAAAAAAATTCTAATATACAGAAAAGTTTATAATTACAGCATGTAAAACTTTCTAACAGAATGTACCTGTGTAACTAGCACTTCAGTCAATAAAAGATTAACCAGTGTCCAGCAGCCCCTCACACCTCTTCCAGTCACTACCCCCAAGAGTAGTCACTGTCCTGGTTCTAATATCACAGGTCACTTTTGCCCATATTGAACTTTATATGGATGGAATCACATAGGATATATTCTTTCCTGTCTGGATTCTTTCACTCAAGTTTTATTTGTGAAATTCATCCAATATTGTTATAATTCTTTCATTTTCATGCTGTATAGAGTTCCACTATGTGAATATATCACAGCTCATTTATCCATTCTTCTGGCGAAGAGATTTTGGGTAATCTTATATTTTGTGTATTTTTAAAAATATAATGGTGCTGCTAGAAACATTCTAATATGCATGTCTCTTGGTAAACACACAGACACACATATATACCTAAGAGCAGAATTACTGGGTCAGACAGACACACATATATACCTAACAGCAGAATTACTGAGTCATAGGTATGCATGTATATGTTTAACTGTAGCTGGTTTCTTTTTCTTTTTTTTAAAGACTGAGTCTTATTGCTCAGGCTGGAGTGCAGTGTCACGATTCTAACTTACTATAGCCTCAAACTACTGGGCCCAGGTGATCCTCCTGCCTCTGCCTCCTGAGTAGCTAGGTCTACAGAGGCCTGCCACCAAGTCTGGCTAATTTTTTTTTTTTTTATAAGAGACACAGATCTCACTATGTTCCTCAAACTGGTCTTGAACTCCTGGCCTCAAGCAATCCTCCCGCCTTGATGTAGCTGATGTTTTTATGCATATTTCTCCTATTCAAATGTATTCATCAGTCTGTTTGAAGCGTATAAGGCATTGGGTGTCCCAGAGGCAGGAGTGCAAGGCATTGGGCTTCTTTCTATTCCTCGCCATTCTAAAAAGTAGTCTATGACTTCAAAAAGTCACATTAAGAAAAAGAAAGTCATGTAAGAATAATCTCTTAAGTTGTTTGTTTGTTTTTTTTGTATATATATATATTTGTGTGTGGTGTGTGTGTATATATATATATATATACACACACACCACACACAAATATATATATATTAGAATTAAAGAACAATCACTGTCTGAATATGGTTAACTGTAAAATTAGTAACAGAGGTTGACCCCTGAGAGCACAACCTTCCACTTTAGGTCAAATGCAACATCAGCCTTGCCAGCTCCCTACAGAAGCAAATCATTTCACCCCTGGCTGGCATCAAATGCCCAGTTGTTAGAAAAAAAAGATACCATGATTTCTTATCAAAGCAGGCTTAAAAAAATAGCTGAATGTATGGAAGGTTGTCTTAGTCCATTTTGTGCTACTATAACAGAATACCTGAGACTGGGTAATTTATAATGAACAGAAATTTATTTCTCACAGTTTTGGAGGCTGGGAAGTCAAAGACAGAGAAGCCAACATCTTGTAAGGGCCTTCTTGTTGTATCACCACATGGCAATGGGCAGAAGGGCAAGAGAGGGCAGGAAGTGTTGGGGGTTGAGGGGTGGGGAGACAAACTTGCTCTTTTATAACGAACCCACTCCTGCGATAATAGCATTAATCCATTTAAAAGTGGAGAGCCCTCATGGTCTAATCACTTACTTATGGTCCCACATCTCACCTCATAATATTATTACAATGGCAATTACACTTTTTCTGTTTTTTTTTTGAGACATAGTCTCATTCGGTTACCCAGGCTGGTGTGCAGTGGCATGCTCATGGCTTACTGCAGTCTCAACTCCCAGGCTCAAGTAATATACCCACCTCAGCCTCCCAAATAGCTGGGACTACAGGTATGTACCACCACCATGCCCAATTAATTTTTTTTTTTTTTTTTTGCTGAGACAGAGTTTCACCATGTTGTCCAGGTTGGTCTCGAACTCCTGGCCTCATGCAATTCACCTGCCTCTGCCTCCTGAAGTGCTAGGATTACAGGTGTAAGCCACTGTGCCCAGCCTCAATTAAATGTCAACACAAGTTTTGGAAGGCACTAACATTCAACCCATAGCAGGGATAACAGAAATGGAAACCTAACCATTACTCTGCAAGTCATGTGTTTTCTAGCCTATACACTGAGACTCTGTGTAACCCTCAGTTGCTAACACTGATTGCCATTGGATAATTTTATCAAAATAATAACAAAGCTCCGAAGGAAAAGCCTCTTTTTTTTTTTTTTTTTTTCACAGCAGTGGGAACTCTCCTCTCCATAATATGCTAGCCTTCTACACTACTGCCTTAAAAATTGCCTTATTTATTTTATTTTCATACTTTGAGAAGACTCAGGAGTTCAAATAAAAGTCCAGTTAATTCATAAAGTTACCATAAGACTCAGTAATTCCACTCCTAGCTCTATACCTAAGTGAACAGAATACATATGACCATACAAAACTTGTATATAAATGTTCTCTTCAGCATTATTCAAAATAACCAAAAAGTAGAAACAACTCAAATGTCCATCAATGGTGAATTGATAAACAAAATGTAGTATAGCCATACCATGAATATTATTCAGCCATAAAAAGAAACACTGATACATGCTATAACATAGATGCATCTTGAAAACATTAAACTATGTAAAAGAAGCCAGATACAAAACACCACATATTATATGCTTCTATTTATACAAAATGTCCAAAACAGGCAAATTCATAGAGACAGAAAGTAGATTAGTGGTTGCCAGGAGAAAAGAATGGGGAATGACTATTAATGCATATGAGATGCCTTTTTAGGGTGATGATGTTCTGGATTTAGTGGTGATGACTGACATCTTTGTGAATATACAAAAACCCACTGAATTGTACACTTTAAAAAGGGTAAATTTATGGTATGTACAATATATCTCAGTTTTTAAAAATCTAGTTAAGTGTTGGGGCACTGAAATCAGACACAGATCTAATTCCAGTTGACTGCATGCTGTATGCCATGGGCAAATAATTTAAGCCCTGTAAGCCTCATCTTCCTCCTCTGTAAAATGGGGGTGATAAAAGAATTATTGATATGGCTACTGTGAGAACCAAAGAAGGTAATAAACATAAAGCGTTTGGCACAGTGATGAACACAGGAAGGGCCCACTGATGATTAAAGTGACCGAAGTGGTAGGAACTGGCTCTCAGCCAACTTAGCTTTTGACATTCCTGGGATATACTCAATGATTTCTATAAGACCCAATAAAGGATATAATTTTCTATAAAATACTATGTAAGGAGTTAAACTGGTTTGCTGTTTAGTCAGAAGAGGAAAATCCTGCCATCAAGGAATATCCACAAGCAGAGAAACAGCAACTAATACTGAGGGGATGGCAAGAGTTGTTTCCCAAGTCCTGCTGGTGCACTGCCAAGCAGCTGCTGTCGAGGAGCCCCTACATAACTTAGCTGAGCAGGGCAGGCTGCCATCCAGAGGCAGGTGACACCCCTGGAGGCCTGGGAACACAACACCACACCTGATGGCTTTCCACCCCACCCCTTTGTCCTCAGGCATGGGCAAAAGCATCAACATCAGGTCTGCAGGCCATGGCAAAGGCACATCCCACACCACACCAGTGAAACCACTCAGCTGGGCTGGCTCTTACTGGAGGTAGCAGGAAAAAGGGCTGCCAACGGTGGTTTCCCACCTCTAAGACCAACCCTTGCCAGATTAAACACTGCTCCCTACATTTGCCTCAACTCGTTGCTAGGACACATATGTAACCCCCCCAAATAACAAATTGTAACTAGTTACTGTTCTTAACAATAACATAATGGCCCCATAACAGGGCCCCAAAAAGAAGTTTCTTAAGGCCAGGCACAATGGTGTGTAATCCCAGTACTTTGGGAGCCTGAGGTGGGAGGATCATTTGAACCCAAGAGGTTGAGGCTGCAATGAGCTGTGATCACGTCACTGCTTTCCAGCCTGAACAACAGAGCAAGAACTTGTCTCAAAAAAATTTAAAAAATAAAATTTCTTAAAATTGATATTTCATGGCAGGTCAACAGGTATCCTGTAAGTGGCAAGGACTGGAGAGCAGCTGACTGCAAGTGCTCTTCAGAGTCCTTCAGCTGCTCATCTTGGTAAACATCAATCATAATTAAAAGGTCCTATGAAACAGGGACTTCTCCCAATTTTTTCCTCCTTTTCTTTTCTTCTTAAATGTGGTTTACTGAGTAAAAATATGTGATAGGCAAGGTGCGGAGGCTCACACCTATAATCCCAGAACTCTGGGAGGCGAGGTGGGCAGATCACTTGAGGTCAGGAGTTCAAGACCAGCCTGGCCAACGTGATGAAATCCTATCTCTACTAAAATTACAAAATTAGCCAGGCGTGACGGTGCACACCTGTGGCCCCAGCTACTCTGGAGGCTGAGAGTTCAAGAACTGCTTGAACCCAGAAGGTAGAGATTGCAGTGAGCCGAGATCACAGCACTGCACTCCAGCCTGGGTGACAGAGTAAGTCTGTCTCTAAATAAATAAATCATCACTTTGCTTTCAGCTCTTCCCCCCACCCAACTTTTAGAATGTCATTAGCTTGTTACACTGTCCCTGTTTCAAAAATTACATATATATTAAAAATTCTGACTGGTATACATATTTCTTACGTTTTCATGGCTTGGTTGGAGAAGCAAAATAGCTATTATAAACCAGATGGTTAACATTCTAGAGTCACATAAATTTAGGATCAAATTCAAGCCCCACTCCCCTCCTAGTTATTTTACTATGGAGAAGCTGCTTAACTTCTCCAAGTGTCAGCTGTTTCTTTTGTAAACTGAGCATATTATCTCTTTGATAGATGGTTGTAAAAATTAAAATAATATACACAGAACATTTAGTCCAGGTGTCATCTTTTAATAATGGTCAATAAATGGTAGCCACGATTATTATTGCTATTATCATGGTTATCATAACAACCACATTTGATTCAAGTTCAATGTTGTTTTCTTCAAGATTTAGTTCATCTTTTGGGGTTTGAGAAACTTCAGAAACAACACTTGGCCTACCGAGAATCCTGTGACTGTATCTGCCACACAGGAATTCTGGGTTTAAATGAAGTACTTACGTGACCTCAGAAATAAAGGCTCATAGAGAAGCCTTGGACAAACATCTCCTGTGCACTACTTCATACTCCTCTCAGCTACTTACTAACTACCCTAGCTACTAGTGCTGTGACCAGTAGAGCTACCCAGCACCTCACCTGGGATGGAGTTTCTCTGACACGAAGGAGTGGGACCACCCCTACAGGAAACCACTGTCACAACCCAGAGGTGTGGAGAGTTTACCCAGATGGAACCACTTTGATACTTGTGATTAGGGACAGTTGGTGGACAAGTCCCAGAATCCTAAACTCCCAAATTCCCTTGAACTTTCTGGGCCAGTAGAAACAGCCCTTTCTTACTAGAGGAGAGGAAACTCTTCTTGCCTGGAGATCCTGTAAATACCTCATCTGTGGCAGCTGCTTCTTAAGATGATGCTTCCTCAAATCCTTCCACCCCAGCTGATAGGATCATGTAGGGAATAGCTTCATGCTGAAGGCCTTTCAGGACCCACTGTTATGCACTAATGGGAGCTTGGGGAACAGGCCAGAAGGGGAGGGTAATGAAGTGAATGTCAAGCTGGACTGGTGAGGCTTTATCTGCACAGGAGTACTCTACTGTGACTTGTGGTTTAGCATTCTCGCACAGACACCTGAAGCTGGTCCTCAGACACTGGGATGGCTCCTTGCAGCCTGAGCCCAACAGTGGCCTCATGAAAGTTAAATGGAAATGCTGGAACTGCCTTGACAGAATACTGAGGAGGTCAAAAGGCTCAAGGGTGGGCATGTAGAGTGGATCTCTTATAAGAGATCAGAAGAGCCAACCATCCGACCATGATCCCAGGAGGGCCAAGAGGTCACTTCCTTTACTAAAGGGATAAGTGCATCCATGAGGGGCACAGTGTCATTAAGAAGCTCAATGGTTCTGTCCTCTGTTAGCTGGAGTTGACAGTAACAGACACTGCTATGGTATTGAGCTTTTGAATTAATAAGGGATCGTAGGATTCCAAAATAGCAGATGCCAGGTGGTGACAATTAACCAGAAGTTAGATGGATGTAATACCATAATGGACAGCAAGGCCAGAGTGGCAACTGGAGTTCTTTAAACAGAAAGAATTTGTGGCTGATTGGCATGGGTGAGATGGACGGAACCTGACACATGTGTTACCTGACTTGTATAAAAGAGAGGGAGCTGACAAACAGAGGCTGACATCAGATGCTTCAATTCAATCTCAGAGTCCACTGGCTGAGGAGAGGACAGGTCTTATTGAGAAAGGACCCTGCAGTACCCCCAACACACAGTTCATATGATAAAGATTTCACTGATCCTTCTACAAAAGAACCTTCTACCACCTACCAGAATCACGGGCCACAGGCAGGTGCTGGGGAAAGTGGAATGCCAGATCTTCAAAGACTGTTAGATAGGGTCTGAGACGGCCCTGATACCACAGGATCTAAAATGATGATTTGTGGGGATCGTTCCCATGTGAGGCCCCTCAGAATTGGGCCTCGCCATATGGTGAGCTTGAGCCCGGACACAGTTTCCCGTTGGAGGCAGTCGAGCTATGGGAAAGCCGGAACTGAAATCAAAGGAGATATGAAAATAACTTTGCTAGACGATGATGTGATGCCTATGTGGTCTGAGAAGACATTGTGTCTATGACTTTGTTTACCTGATATTGTTAGGTCCTGTGCTTGTTCTTGTGATCGCTGTTTGCAAAGCTAATAGGATTACTGCCTCTCTGGTGCCTTGTATAGATTATTAACTTTTTAACTATAGGTTTCCTCACCCTGATAATGAAACACATCTGCTAATAAGACCCACCTGTGTAACTTGATTGTACCCAATTAAGGTATCTGATTCTATTATTCTTATCTGCTGCCTGAGCTTGTATCCCAAGGACTTTCTGTTCCCTTTCATGTAAAGACAATGGTATTTGTTTCTGTAATTACTATGGTATTTGTTTCTGTAATTACTGTAGGCAAAAAATATATATACTAACTATGTGCAAAATAAAGTTGCTGTTTAAGCATTGCTGTTTAAGCATTGCTTATTCAGTCCTCCAGACCCCGCTTGCCTGTCTACTCTTTCTTCTGCGCACTCCCCTATTCAGGTTGGGACCCTCTTGCTGGCCAAGAGTCCCCGGCAGACGTCCTGGCCTCTCGGGAACCCAGAATGATTCTCCTGTTAGAGGGGAGCTTATGGAGTATGGGGCTTATGAGGTCAAGTGGAGCTGTGGCCGTGTCTGTTTCACAGTGGGTCTAGTAGGCCCACAGAAGCACCTTGTGGTTATCTCCTCAGGCCCCAAGCATATAATTGAGGTAAACATACACAGAAACTAGCATACCTTCACAATGGTTACCTGGATAAGGAAGAGTCAGAACACTCTCTGCAGAAAAATAATATCTACAGGTTTTCCTTTTCTTAAGTCTATAAAGCAAAATATAGTATGTTGTCCCTGGAATAACAAGTGGCAGCTGTCACTCATAAAAAGTAGTATATTTCCATTCACAAGATGGCGTCGAGGAATCTCCACACATTTGCTTTTGCCATGTCTGACACTCCTTGTATTTCCATGTTTGGCAACCTAAATCCTATCTGAAATCAGGCAGGCTGAATGTTAAGTACCATAAAAAACCCCAAAAACAAACAGACATTTGGCAATTTTTAATTAAATAAAGGTTATTCATCTGAATAAATAAAATCCCCACCCTTCCCACAATGTTGCATTCTGTTTAATGACCAGAAACAGAAGTTTGTTAAACAAGAGCAAAAATGCTACCAGTTTCTGAAATTGAAATTAGAAGGCTGTAATTAAGAATACCTTTCAGTAGAGCATCACACACTGAGGTCTGTTGGGGGGAACTAGGGGAGGGACAGTAGTGGGTGGGGAGTTGGGGAGGGATAACATGGGGAGAAATGCCAGATATAGGTGATGAGGAGCAAGGCAGCAAACCACATTGCCATGTGTGTACCTATGCAACAATCCTGCATGTTCTTCACATGTACCCTAAAACCTAAAATGCAATAAAAATATTTTAAAAAATTAAAATTAACCTTGCAATGTTGCTTTAAAGTATATAACTGACTGATGTAGATCTTTTAATTTAAAAATCTTTTAAAAGTTTATATACTATTTTGGAACTTTTAAGATAAATTACAACTTACTGTATGTATTAGTTTAATGTATTTGCTTAATTAGAATTAATTAAGAATCTGGAAAAGTGTGTCAATCAGAAAACTGATGTATTTGAAAAAATAATCAAAATTTTAAATTAATAAATGCAATTTAAAATTTTTTTTTAAAAAGAATATCTTTCAGTAAATTTTTGCCCTCATATGAGTAGATTGTGGAGTGAAGTGATTTAGCACTGAATTACTTATACTGGTGATCTTAAATAATTTCAGGTGTCAGAGCTGATCCAAACAGTGAGACAAAAGTCTTGAGGTTAAAACACAATGTCCTACTCTCCTTTAACCCTGACTTGTCTTCACAGTGCTTTGCAAAGAGTAGATATTCATTAACTTGTCGCTGAGAGCTATTTCTATATGACAAGAGAACTCTAGAAAAGTGGAATCAGGTACGAGGACTTTTAGTAATGTTAAAGGACTTGGTGTCCTATACTATCTATGCCTCCTATGTCTCGGGTTAGGGGGTGGTCAAAGAGTTGACGAGGTAGTTTTCCTTTATAAAAGTATCCCATAGATATAAATGAGCATAGAGATAAATGAAAGAGGAATAACAGGATTAGAATATCACCACTGTGCATTGTCTAATACACTAATGACTCTTGACAATAATCATCAACAGGCAACATCACAGAAAGAGCCAAGCAGCAACTAGACAGTGTGTCCTCCTGCTGAAAGTACATAACGTTGTTGGGAACTAGTCCTGTCCCTCCCACCCAGAAAAAGGGCCAGACTCTAACGAAGCTTTTAGGAGATCTAACTACTAATTTACAGGAAATACAGAAATAGAAGAACATGTTAAATGACACCACAGGCATGTTTGTTTCTAACCTGTCACAATTTAAAAAATTGTTGATAATAAAAATACTTCATAAAAAAGAAATAAAATGCATATAAAATACAAGCCCTTAGCTGGGCATGACGGCTCACACCCATAATCCCAGCACTTTGGGAGGCCGAGGCAGGTGGATCACCCCTGAGGTTGGGAGTTCGAGACCAGCCTGATGAACATGGAGAAACCCCCTCTCGATTACAAATACAAAATTAGTTGGGTATGGTGGTGCATGCCTATTATCCCAGCTACTCAGGAGGTTGAGGCAGAAGAATCACTTGAACCCAGGAGGCAGAGATTGCAATGAGCCAAGACTGTGCCATTGCCCTCCAGCCTGGACAACAAGGGCGAAACTCTGTCTCAAAAAAACAAACAAAAAAACAAAACAAGCCCCAAAAGACATCAAAGTACATTTTAACTAGGAAAAAAAAAAAAAGCAAGAACAAAGAAATCAAGAAAGGTATACATATTATTTATTGAAAGTACACATACAATTATTAGAAAATTGCTATTACACTCACAACTTTCTGTTATTCTGCAGTCATAACTAAGTGAAGTTATGAGACTCCGTAAGAAAACTACTAGAACTGATACACAAATACAGTTATGTTGCAGGATACAAAAATCAACAGCATTCCTATATGCCAACAGTGAAAAATGTAAAAAAAAATTTTTTTAAGTAATCCTACTTATAATAGCCACACATATTGGGAGGCCAAGGAGGGCAGATCATGAGGTCAGGAGTTCAAGACCAGCCTGGCCAACACAGTGAAACCCCCTCTTTACTAAAAATACAAAAAAAAATTAGCCAGGCGTGGTGGTGGTGGGTACCTGTAATCCCAGCTACTCGGGAGGCTGAGGCAGAAGAATCACTTGAACCTGGGAGGTGGAGGTTGCAGTGAGCGGAGTTTGCACCATCGAACTCCAGTCTGGGAGACAGTGTGAGACTTTGTCTCAAAAAAATAACAAAGAAATCGCCACACATAAAATTACCTAGAAATAAATTTAACCAAAGAAGGGAAAGATCTCTATAATGAAAACTATACAACACTGATAAAAGAAATTGAAGAAGACACCAAAAAATGGAAAAATATCCATGCTCATGGATTGAAAGGATATTGTTAAAATGTCCATACTACCCAAGGCAATCTACAGACTCAATGTAATCCTTATCAAAATACCAATGACATTCTTCACAGAAAAAGAAACAAAAATCCTAAAATTTATATGGAACCATAAAAGACCCAGAATAGCCAATGCTACCTTAAGCAAAACAAAACAAAACAAAACAAAAACTGGAGGAATCACATTACCTAGCTTCAAGTCATACTACACAGCTATAGTTACCAAAACAGCATGGTACTGGCATACAAATAGACACACAGGCCAATGGAATGGAATAGGAAAACCCAGAAACAAATCCATATACCTGAAGTGACCTCATTTTTGACGAAGGTGCCAAAAAGATATACTGGGAGAAAGACAGTCTTTTCAATAAATGTTGTTGGGAAAACTGGATATCCATATGCAGAAGAATAAAACTAGACTCCACCTCTTGCCATATTCAAAATAAAATCAAGATGGATGAAAGACTTAAATCTAAGACCACAACTATGAAACTGCCACAAGTAGTTTATTGAAAGTACACATACAGACAATTATTAGAAAATTGCTATTACACTCACAACTTTCTGTTATTGGGGAAAATCTCTGGGACACTGGTCTAGGCAAAAATTTCTTGAACAATACCCCACAAGCACAGGCAACCAAAACAAAAAATGGATAAACAGGATAACAAGTTAAAAAGCTTCTGCACAGCAAAGGAAACAATCAACGAAGTGAAGAGACAGCCTACAGAATGGGAGAAATTATTTCCAAACTGCCCACCTGACAAGGGAATAATAACCAGAATATATAAGGGAAAAAAAATCTAACAATCCAAACAAAAGATGGGCAAAAGACTTCAATAGGTATTTCTCAAAAGAAGACACACAAATGACAGACATATGAAAAGATGCTCTACATCACTGATAGAGAAATGCAAAGCAAACTATAACAAGATGTCATCTCACCCCAGTTAAAATGCCTTACTGTCCAAAAGACAGACAATAACAAATGTCGGCAAGGATGTGAGAAAACTGAACCCTTGTACACAATTGGCGGGAATGTAAATTAGTACAACCACTATGGAGAACAGTTTGGAGGGCCCTCAATAAACCAAAAATTGAGCTACTATATGATCTAGCAATCCAACTGTAGGGTATGTACCCAAAAGAAAGGAAATCAGTTTATCAAAAAAATATCTGCACTCTTATGATTGTTGCAGCACTGTTTACAATAGCTAAGATTTGGAAGCAACCTAAGCGTCCATCAACAGATGAATGGATAATGAAAATGTGGTACATATACACAATAGAGTACTATTTAGCCATAAAAATTAATGAGACCCAGTCAGTAGCAACATGAATCGAACTGGAGAGCATTATGTTAAGTGAAATAAGCCAGGCACAGAAAGACAAACATCACTTATTTGTGGGATACAAAAATCAAATCAATTGAACTTAGGGACATACAGAGCAGAAGGATGGTTACCAGAGGTTGGGAAGTGTTGTTAGGGGCTGGGTGGAGGGAAGTGAGGATGGTTAATGAGTATTAAAAAAATACAGAATAAGACCTGCTATTAAATAGCACAGTAGGGTGACTATAGTCAATAATAACCGTACATTTTAAAATAACAAAGAATGTAATTGGATTGTTTGAAATTCAATGGATAAATGTTTGAGGGGATGGATACCTCATTCTTCATTATGTGTGTATTTCACATTGTAGGCCTATATCAAAACATCTCATGTACCTCATAAATATACATACAGACTATATACCCATAAAAATGAAAAAAATTAAAAATAAAGTTATAAAGGAGGTAGCAACTCTTCATAATAAATGCTTATATATATACTGCACAAACACTATGTATATCATTATTTAAAATTTTTAATATGAAAAATAAGCTTCCTTCTAGCCTATTAATCCTAACTTGGGTTAAGGACAACACTACTTGGGGATATTTATATGAAATGTTTCAATGTTTAATAACAGTCATAGTAGGAAAAAACAGTCTCACAAAGGTATATTTATGTAAATGAAAGAACAGATTTTAAAGTAATTTTTATTTTTTTTTATTTTTTTATCTCTCTACCCCACCTAACTTTGCCATAATTTTTAAATCCATAATTAACTCCAAGATATAGTAATTCCAAGATATTTACTTTTTAACTTTTATTCAAAATGAGACAACTGACATTCCATTTTCATAATTCACCTTCAATCTATAATAGCCAATTCTAGTAATTTATTCTATAATATTAAATTATCTTTCAATGAAAGAAACAGATTCCTAAATCCATGTATTTCCCCTATGTGGATCTTCTTTTAATGAACAATTAAAATCAAACATTGATAAAATTCAAAAGGCTGTACCTAGGTATAATCACATGTAGATACTGTTCACTAGTTATCAAATTATGGAATATGTCATAAGAATCTGTTGAAACTCTGTTCTTTTTTTTGCCTTTTGATCTTACCTGTCATTGAAAAACATGTTGCTTTTCTTTGCATGAAAGTATTAAGATCATTAAAATACCAAAGAGATTAGATAAATTCACAATTTTTTTTTAAAGTTAGAACCAAACGGGTTTCTTATCCTGAGGAACTCAAGGATTTCCTACATTTGATGGAATTTTCCCCTAGATAATCATCATACTTCAACATGCAATAACCATTGTTTATGGTTACCTTCCACTTAACACATGATAGAGTCTCGACCTTAACAGAATAGCTTTTATCTAAATAAATAAATTTTACTGCATTACTAAGCCTGTTCAATTCTGCTGAAATTTTTTCATAGTAAGATATTCTTGAAGGAAGCAATATGTTGATTTACATTCTGGTGTATGCTTCTTCCGCTCTGTGGTTACGCTAGAATGCTTTCCTGTATTGTAGTAGCACCTTAGAATATCCCCATAAGCACAATTTAAACCCAAACCACATTTGCTGATGATGCTCATGTGCTTAGATGTTGCAGCAATGTCAAATTGCTATCATTGTTTCTAAACATTTACTGTCAATTTCTATACTTGTCACAAATCAGCATTAGATCACACTTTGAGAAGCTCTGCTGTAAATGACAAAAGACCCAATTGCTTCAACAGAAACAGAAAATTCCAAGGGGAAAAACAAGATGTAAAAGAAACACAGAGATTAAGAAAGATTTAAGAGACTTATCAGCCAATGACTATTTATGACCTTTGGATTCCAATTAAACTTAAAATGTTATGTGATAATGAAAAAACTGTAAATAACTACTAAATATTTTAGGATATTTTTTGAATGTGTGGTAAAGATATTGTGGTTATGTTTTTTTTTTTTTTTAGAAGAGTGCATTTAGAGATACAAACTAAAATGCTGTAGTTGAGAATGAAATGACATGCTGTCTGGGATTTGGCACAAGGTAACTTGGGAGGGACTGACATGTAAGATCCATTATATAATACTATTCCTGCCACCTTTTATTTATTTATTTATTTATTTTTTGAGACATCATTGTCTCACTCTGTCAGCATAATAATAGCTCATTATAACCTCTATCTCCTGGGTTCAAGCCATCTTCCTGCCTAGCCTCCTGAGTAGCTGGGAGTACAGGCACATGCCACTATGCCCAACTAATTTTTTTTTTTCTTTTTGTAGAGACAGTCTTGCTTTGTTACTCAGGCTGGTCAAGCAATCCTCCCACCTTGGCCTCCGCAAGTGCTGGGATTACAGGCATGAACCATCTTGCTACCTTTATATGTGTTTAAAATTTTTATTATAAAATATAAAACATATTATAATAATATAATTATATAATAATCCAGCTTTTTGTGGTCTAGGTAGCCACTCAGAGCATATTAAGCTCCTCTGCAAACCAGCATCTAACCACAAGCACTTGTCCATTTTATTTAGTCATCACTGGACTCATTTAGTATCTGAATTGAAAATGGATTTGGGTTGAAGAAGAATTACTGGCAATTAGCATCCAAAACATACCCGCATCCATGCTCTAAAACCTTGTGGGGTGTGTGGGTGGGGATCCTGCAGAAAGAATATAAAGTAATACCTTCACAAGTATGCAGCTGTACACTCTGCAACCAGGCTTTCCTTGCAAGGTCAGCTTCATGCTCATTTTAGAAACTATTTTTAATTATTATTTTAATTATAATTGCAAAAGTAATATACCATACATTGTACTATAAAATCAAATTACTATAAAATAAATATATATATATTATATATATCATATACATAATATATATATCATATATATATTATATATATCATATAATATCAAATATGATAGATAAAGCAAAATTCCCCTAGGCCTCCTCTTTTCTTGATTCTCTTCTTATAGGAAACCATGTTCACAGTTTGGTGTCATCCTTTCTACACTATTTTTGTACACACACACACACACACACACACACACACACGAACAAATCACAAACTCTCTCATCTGTGTGCGTATATTTTAGTATAAATATCATAACTACTATTTGCAATTGCTTTTTTAAAAAAACTGCTATGGCTGGGTGTGGTGGCTCATACCTGCAATCCCAAAACTCCTTGGGAGGTTTACAAACAACCAAAGGTTGTTTCCAATTACTCATTTCTGTTACAAATAATGTTGTAATGAACAGATGTCTCTTTGTACCCATCATTATCATTTCCAGATGGGTACATGAAGGTAAAAGAAGGCAACTGTCTTGCCCAGGCTTGCAATATGTCCTAGAGCAGAAAGGACCCACCAGCCTGCTGGCTTGCTTTGCAAGTTTCTCCCTAAATAATATGAAGAGCATTTATTTGCTCTTCCAATGTCTCAATGTTGGTAGGTATGTGCGTGCATGCACGCATGTGCGTGCACACACACACACATATTCAAGTCAGCCTGACAGGGAAGCTGTTGGAGGCAATTCCTCCTGAATCAGCTATATTCTTTAACAAACTCCCAAACATGTCTTCTACACACACAGGGCCACAGAGGACTGTCAAGCTGCATTTTACCGAGAGCATGTTCTACCACTCTGAGCCTGAGAGCAGTGCAGAGTCAGGTTCATGGCAGCACACACTTTCTTCCCAATAGCACCTCAGTTGCTGAGGATGCAGCTTTCATACGCTTTACTGAGAAAGGGCAACTGGGAAAACAAAGGCGCAGAGGCAGCCCACCTGGAAACCAGGTGAAACCCAGAAAAGACACGTGTGGAAGCAGTAAGGGTACTAATGTTTATGGAGCTTTTTGCTAAGGGGCACACATTGTAGTAAGGTTTTGTGGGTTTTTTTTTTTTTTTAGACAGTCTTGCTATGTTGCTCAGGCTGGAGTGCAGTGGTGCAATCTCGGCTTACGGCAACCTCCATCTCCCGGGTCCAAGGGATTATCACGCCTCAGCCTCCCGAGTAACTGGGATTACAGGTGTGTGCCACCTCACCCAGCTAATTTTTGTATTTTAGTAGAGATGGGGTTTTGCCATGTTGGCCAGGCTGGTCTCAAACACCTGGCTTCAAGGAATCCACCCACCTCAGCCTCCCAAAGTGCTGTGATTACAGGTGTGAGCCACCACACCTGGCCTGTGATAAGGTTTTCATTTAGACAACCCAAGGGATTGGCCCTATCATACCCACATTTCACTGATGAGGAAAGTGAACGAGAGACCACTTACTTGGGATCACAACTGGTAAGTGGTGGGGTCTGGATGTGAGCCCAGGTGGTCTAATTCTATAGCAACTGCTTGGAACTGTCTGTGACACTGCCTCCCTAGCTTCAAGAGGAATCAACTTTCCACATTAGGTCAAGGACAGGTCAAGTGCTGTGGTATTCTGTCAGGTGAAATGCATTTTGACTTAAATTTGCCCTGCATAAAGTCTATAGAGCAAGGCCCTAAAGTCCTGGTCACTATTGCCAGGAGTTCTCTGTAGAGCTGCCCACTCAATGGAGAAGTGTCTTGTGTATTTTATGGCCAGATACACGGCAAGAATTCAGCCAAATAACCTTGTGTGCACCACATTCCATACTGATTGGCAAAACCAAAAGCACAGTATTTTGGCATTTTTACTGTGTGTGTGTGTGCGCGCACGTGCGCGCTTATATTTTAGACTATCTTTTTATTCTCTTGTTTCAGCTGTCAAAATGCAATGGCTTAGGAAACATGCAGACTATGGTTGCAGAGTTTCAAACCAAATATTTTTTTCCCCAGTATGGCTAATTCTTGGAAATTTTAACCCATTTTATATTGCAGGCCTTTGGGGTTAACTACTTGCAAACATTCAAATAAAGTCAGAGTTTTACATCTGGGGGCACACTTCTCTCCCTCTCCTAAGTCAGGATGCCTTTAGACATCACTGAGGAATCGAGATACAGTTACTTACATTAAAATTAAGTCAATCATAAGGAAGTTTTAAATATACATTCCATTTTAATGAACTTGATTAAAGCAGCAAATGAGAACCTTAGTCTTAAGACTCTGAATGACTTTTTTCCCCTAAAGAAACTATGTGCTCTATTTAAGCTGAGCTGAGAGTCCAAAGAGAATCCTACTAATGGTTTGCCAGCTTTCTACAGAGGTTTCCATTTCCACCTCCCAAGTGTTCAGGGCCGCCTGCAAACTCAGGTAGGAGAGGCAGGAATGAGGAACCTTTCTCAGGCATTAGCTCCCTAGGTTCTGAACGTTTCTGGTAGGTTGAGATGGACTAGCTACCTCTCTCCCTGAACTCCACAGGCCATCATATTACTGAGTTTTATATTTTCTGCACAACAATCGACACCATTTTAACTTACCTGGCTGACTAATTTATTTATGTGCATCTTGTGTTCCCTCACCCTCATCTCCAGGAGACTCGCTCCAAGAGGGCAGAAACTCTGTCAATGCTCACCACTGAACCCCTACCTGGAATAGTCCCCGGGCACAGCAGCGCTTATAAATATTTGTTACATGAATGGATGAGTTAGATATGAGATGTCTAATTAAGAAGATAAAAACAGAATCTGAAGACAGTTCTAAATGATCACTCTATCCACAAAAAAATCACTTTATGAACTCACTGACCAGGAGAAAGCCAGAAATCATAATTCCTTCCCACGCTTAGGAGGAGAAGTACAAGCTTTTTTTTCTTTTCCCATACCATGTTTATGTTCAGAAAAGAACTTTTTCATAAATTGAGTTTTCTTTATTCTTTTTTTCTTTTTTGGCAAAAGCAACAACCACAGGGTAATTATAGGCTTTACACCTAACAGGATCATAAATTAATTGAAAAGCTTTTTACTTCCCACAACTCATCTCTCTTTTGACTGTCAGCAAGAATCTGTTAGGGTGGCAATATGATATCAACTGAGTGCTTAGAGACAAATGCATCAAGTCAGCCATAAAACTGTTTAATTGTCTTTGGAAATTAAACTCTTTTACAGCAGAGCTACATTTAACTGCATTATTAATATCATGACTTGGCAGAGAAAAAAAAACTTGTCCTATCATCTTGGGAATTCGTTTGTAATTTAACACGATGCAATAGGCATTTAGATAACAATATCCGAATGTTTTGGGTGTGTAGATGTATTCTCAAGTCACCTTGGGAAGACACATAGCCTCAAAACATACAGGTATATACTGGACTTTTTATTGGACAAGGTACTGCCAGACACATCCCCTCCCCAGGTCACTGAGAGATGCCAACTCAAAGAAACCAGCTTCCCCAACCAGTTCCCACTCAGCCACTATAAGTGGAAGACAGGAAGAGAGAGGGTTGCTCTCAAGGGAGTACACTGGTCATGGAGAAGCATTCACACATGCATACATACATACATACACATATACACACACACTCTCTCTCTCTCACACACACACACATTTGTGGTGGCTAGAGGCAAAGGGGCACATGTAAAGATCAGGAGTAACTACAGTAAGGGGAGAGCAGCATTCTGGTTCTCATCTGGGTATCTGCTTAGCCAGCAACCTTGCTATCTTGCTTCCATTTACTGAGGCAGAGGAAAACAGTACTGAAGATGGTCCAGAGAAGACTACAGAGTAAAGAGGGTGCCAGGTCCAGATATCAGACTCTTGAGAGATGGAAATGGGTCCTACAGTGTGACTACCAGGAGGCAGAGAACACTGTGGGGCATCCAAGGACTACTTATCTCATTAGATTGCTGCAGGTTGTCAAATAGCATAGTGCCTGACTCCATGGTTACACTCATTACTTTATTTTAAGCCCAGCTTCCTTGGGCAAGTCCCTAACCTCTCTGGGCCTCAGTCTATAAAAGTGAAGATAACAGTATTTACATATGTCAAGAGCCTAGTACCTTCATAAGCCTGGGCAACATGGCAAAATCTCATCTCTATAAAAAATACAAAAAAATCAACTGGGCATGGTGGCACATGCCTGTGGTCCCAGCTACTCAAATGGCTGAGGTGGAATGATGGCTTGAGCCTGGGAGGTGGAGGCTGAAGTGAGCCAAGATTGTGTCAGTGCACTCCAACTTGGGTGACAGATTTCAAAAAAAAAAGTCAATCTAGTATCTTGTAAGCCTTCAATACATTCTTTCATTCATTAAATGATCTTTGAGCAGCCAGGAAGTGCCAGGCATGTAACAGCAAAACAGATAAGCTCCCTGCCCTCATGGAGCTTAAAGTCTAGTGGGGAAGGCTGACACTGAACAAGAAACTAACTATGATATGTGTTATCAAGGAAAGTGTGGTATGTTCTGGTGACATGTATCAAAGGAAATAAACCTAGCCAGGGAAATTAGGGAAGTGCCCTTTAAGAAAGGGGAATTTCAGCTGATAGGTTAATTAGAATGAGCCAGACGAAAAAGCACTCCAGATGGAACAAACAGCATGTTCAAAGCCAGGAGTTCAGAATTAGTGTACCTTATCAGAAAAGCTAGGAGAGGTCCAGTATAAACAGATGAGAAAAAGCAAAAGAGGGGGGATGATGGTTAATAATATGTCAACTTGGCTGGGCCACAGGGTGCCCCGATATTTGGTTAAACATAATTCTGGGTATTCCTGTGAGAGTGTTATTGGATTAGATTAATATTTAAATTGATAGATTAAAAACAAAACAGATTGGTTCCATAATGTGTATGGGCCTCATCCATCAGTTGAGGGCCTGAATAGAACAAAAAGATCAGCCTCTCCCAAGCAAGACAGAATTCTCCAGCAGACTGACGTCAGACTTCATCGTCAGTATTGACTCTTCCTGGTTGGTTCTATAACAGACAGTCTCTGTCTCAAACCACAGCATAAGCTCGCTTAGGTCTCCAGCCTGCTGGCCTTAGGACTCAAACTGCACCACTGACTCTTCTGGGTTTCCAGCATGCCAACCCACCCTACAGATTTTGGATTCACCAGTCATCTCCATAATGGCATGAGCCAATTCTTTCTACTAAATCTCTTTCTCTATACACACACAACCTATTGGCCTATTTTGTAGGAGAATCCTAATACAGGAAGTGAGGAGAGACAAGGTGGTAGTGTGGGCCACCCAAAGGTCTGGTGATACTGGCAGGTAAGTCATGGGATATGAGGTCAAAGAAGGGATACAGGGCAATGGTGAACCCCAGGAGGGCATTTTGGAGGAGGTCCAAGAGACCAGATCTGTGATTCTTTAAATGTTCTGCCATAGTGCAGGGATGGGACAATGACGGAGCCAGGAGATAGCACTGTGAGATGTTGCTGCAGTAGCATGTGGAGATGTCAAAGGCTTGGACTAAGGGGAGAATGAGGAGAAGCAGAAATGGAAGAATCCATAAAATATCAAGAAGCTTCAATCCACGTGGTTGGATATTAATGCCTTTTCTCTTAGAAATAGGAGATAAAACATTCTATAAACTTGCTTCAAGGAAAGTACTTGCTAGTAACAGGGATTCATTGGTTCCTTCCATTTGAACATATTTATTTGCCCACATATTCCATTCTAGTGATTCTGCTACCTCCTTTCCTCAGCCTAACAGTGATATAACTGTGAAAATAGGAGCTAAGAGAAAGAACAGATCAGCACTTTGGCTGGATTCCCAGACAGGAGTGCACCTTCCATGCACTGGCAGGCAGATGCATGTTCAGAGGCCCCAAGCCACTTCTCCTTCTCATAGACACACAGCTCTCCGGGGTGTACAACAACGATTTATCGTGTATCCTTTACTTACAACTCCTAAGGCACACTGGGGATAACACCTGTCATGGGATCCCATGATTACACTTTACGGATATGTGCCATGAAAACAAATCCAACAGTTTTGTAACTCCTGACATTCCAATGTCAAATTTAATAAACACATCTGTTCCTTGAAGTAGTCTCCATGATTCTCAAGTGGTCAGCCACTGAGCAGCATGAAGACTAGACAGCTGAGACAATGGCAAAGCTAGGAGATACAAATGTGGCTGTTACTAGAACCTCTCCACCCAACGAGTACAACTTTCAGAATCCAGTTCTCCATTTCTCCCAGAACAGTTTCAAAGGAAGCCCTCCTGGCTGACTGTACCACATTCTTTATTCCTCCAACAGGGCTCTTCCTGCTGGCCCTGACTGGCCTCAAGAAAAAGCACTGTGAGTGGCTGGCCTGGTGTTATCTGGGCACTGCGCAAAATGAACACCACTAATGATCTGTCTCTCTGAAAGCAAACTATGCTAGTTAACTCCCAGTTGCCACTTAAAGTGTTTTTACTCACTTAAGTTCACCACACAATGAGGCCAAACAAAAAAAATTTCCAAAGCAGTGATCTACTCCCCCTTCCCTAACTGATAAGATTTGGGCTCTCATTTTATGGCACTTCACTCCACTGTGCTTCACGATTTTGATTTTTAACAAATTGAAGGTTTGTGGCAACCTTGCCTCGAGTAAGTCGTATCAGCGCCATTTTTTCCAACAGCATGTGCTCACTTCATGTCTGTATGTCATGCATTTTGCTAATTCTTGCAATATTTCAAACTTTTTTTTTTCTGAGACAGGGTCTCACTCTGTTGCCCAGGCTGGAGTGTAGTGGCACAGTCACAGCTCACTGCAGCCTTGACTTCCTGGGCTCAAGCGATCCTCCCAGCTCAGCCTCTCAAGTTGCTGGGACCACAAGCGCACACAACCATGCCCAACTAATTTTTGTATTTTTTGTATAGGCAGGGTTTCACCACACTGTCCAGGCTGGTCTCAAACTCCTAGGCTCAAATGATCTGCCCACCTTGGCCTCCCCAAGTGCTAGGATTACAGACGTGAAGCACCATGCCCAGCCCTCAAACTGTTTTGTTATTATTATATTTGTTATGGTGCTCTGTGATCAGTAATCCTTTATGTTACTATTATAACTGTTTTGGGGTACTTCAAACCACATCATATAAAATGCCAAACTTAATTGGTAAATGTTATGTGTGCTCTGACTGCTCCACCAACTTTATGGTTCCCCGTCTCTCTCCCTCTCCTTGGGCCTCCCTATTCGCTAAGACACAAAAAAATCGAAATTAGGCCAATTGATAACCCTACAATGGCCTCTAAGTAAAAGGACAAATCTCATGTCTCTCACTTTATTTATTTATTTTTTTTGAAAAAGAGAGAAAAGAAAGAAAGAAAGAAAGGAACAGCAAAAGAAAGAAAAAAAAGAATGAAAGAGGGAAAGAGAAAGAGAAAGAGGGAGAGAGAATGGGATTCTTGTTTTATTGCCCAGGCTAGAATACAGTCTAAAAATGGGTATTAAAAACCTCTTTTATACCAATAATTGTGCTTAACAATGGAGACAGGAAGGAATAGGGGATGAAAATAACAAATAAGCAGCCAACCAATATTTTATTTAAACCTGTGAAATGCTATGCAATTGCTGG
>PVKP010034363.1:0-24300 GCA_004027715.1 Plecturocebus donacophilus
CAGGACCCCCACCCCCACCCCTGCCCCTTCGCTTCTCTCGGGGACCCGGTCAGCAAAGATTTCCGCGCCTGATTTCATTTTGGCATCTTCTTCCCGGGTGAGCGGAAAACCGCAGTTGGGGAGGAAACGTCACCTTCCTTTTCACCAGCCTCAAGCTGAGAGGTGGAATGTCTGTGAGCGCAAAAGCGGCGCGCACCGCGGTGGCCCGGGCACAGGGGGTCACAGGCCTCTCGCCGCCGGCTGCCTGTGCCTCGGCCTGAGTCCCGGTATCGGAGGGACGCGCGGCTGGGCGCTGGCCTGTGACGGACCCGTTAAAAGCGCGTGTCGCTCCGTCGTTTTGAAATGACCGCACCGATTGTGTCTCCATCGCGTTCCTTGGTGGTTCTGTGTATTTTATTTTCTGCAGTTTAAAGTTCTTCTGGGAGGGGTGGAGAGGCCTCCGCAGACGCCCGAAGACGTCCCGGCACGGAAAGGTGGGCACCTGCCCTCCAGCCAGCCGCGGGCACATCCCAGCGCCACACACAGCTGGCCCGGGGCTGAAACTGGTTGCAATAGCCTCTGCCGGAGGTGATGGCAGGAAGTCAGAAGGGTTCATTCTCCTCCTCTGCAGCCGAGCCCCAGCCCCGCGCTGCCCGCCAGGCTTTCTCCTCCGGCCGGGAGCGGCGCAGCCCCTCCCGCTGGCCCTGGACATCCCCGCAGGTGTGGCTTGCAGGAGCCAGCTGCCGCGGAGCCCAGGCCTCCACCCGGTGTCAGCCTGCCAGCCCGGCAAAGGACATCATTTTCCGTTGACAAAGACCCGCCGTTTCCCTGCTTCGGTTTCCCCGGGCTCCACGGCGGGAGCAAAGCTGAGCTCCCGTAAGAGCAGCCGCCTGGGAAGCAGCATTCCTGCCCGTTACCCACCCGGCTCCGCGTCCCGGGGCGGCTCCTGCACCCTCCCTGGCACCTGACCCGCGATGCTCGCAGGCGTCTGTTCTCCTGCCGGGGCCGCCGTGCTGGCACGGACCCCTGGTGGGGGGCACAGACTCCAAACGCCGTTCCCAGCCAAACCCCGGCTGAACCAGGCCCCTGCAGACGCCGCACGCACCCAACCGCGCCAATCCCCGCGCCAATCGCCCACGCGTCCGTGTCCCTTCGCCTGAGGCGGCTGCAGCCTGCGCCCTCCCCGCGGCCTCCGGCGGGTGCCAGGCTCCCCGCTGCGCCTCTGCGGCCGCTCCAGGTGACCACTTGCATCCGCTTCGTGCTCCGCTTGCTCCTGACAGCCCCGTCCTGGAATTGCTTCTCGGGTGTTTATCACCGCACGGCGGCCTGCAGGCAGCCGCAAACCCAGGCGATCTCGCAGCTTCTCACCAGCGTTTCCCCTCATTCACCGACAATTTCCAAACTGGTGTCTGCAGAATATTAGCGATGTCTGCAGACTGGCTGCCGAAACCCAGCCTGTTCTGTTTACGAATGCAGGCACCGAGCCACGACGGGTAAAACTGGCTTGTTCCAAGACTCCGCGTGGAAAACGAGTCTTTATTCATGACACACCTGCTCTGATTGTATGAAAGCAAGAGTCAGGACGTGGCGGGGAGAGGTGCGCTTCAGCGGGCTCCAGATGAGCTGCGTGACAGCAGCGTCCTCACGGCACTGACCTTAGTGCAGTCATGCACGTCAGCGCTAAAGGTGAAGACAAAACTGCTGTGGCCTTGAGGCAAGAAATGAAGAGTGGCTGGAAGATGGCAGTGACCTTCAGGTCCTCTCAAGGCCATCGCACAATAATCTCCCTCAGGCTTTGCCACAGACTCAGAGCCATGCATGCTGGGATGCAGAATCTCTCAGCTTGAATTTGCAGCTCAGGGGTGGCACCCAGACTGCCCAGCCATGCTGTCTTCAAGGCTATCCCTCCTGTCTGGGCCTCTGCGTGGCTGCAGGGATCGGCCGTGGGAGGCAGTGGGGTCGGCTCCGTGGCACCAGCCTCCCGGGATCGGCCGTGGGAGGCAGTGGGGTTGGGCTCCGTGGCGCCAGCCTCCGAGGCGGCTGCTCTTGGCTGTGTGCCTTGTGGCCAGCAGGGCTCAGTGAGATGTCCTCCACGAGTCTGCAACCATCAGCTCTGGAGGAATTCCAGGACAAATACCAATCCTCCACATCCGTGAGTCTCCATTTCCTCGTTTTCCAAGTGGGACAACATGCCTGGCCTAACAGGCTGATGCTGGATTCCTCGGGGAACGGTGCATGGAAGCCCCATGGGAGCCACAGAGCTGCTGTAGCTGGCTGGGCCCTTTTCTTTCCCGGTGTGTGTGGTGCGCTTCTCCTCCTCCTCTGCGTCACAGAGATGCAAATCCTGGCTCCTCGCTCTCACCCACATGACAAGGTGGGCATGCCCAGAGGGCTCAGCGTTCACCCTGCCGGGTCCAGCTGCTGCCACAGCACGCCCCAGCACCCTGCCCCAGCGCAGCCCCTCACACCCTAACCCTGCTCAGCCCACCACTGTGGCCCCACCCCTGTCCTGAGCCTCAGAGGCAGCCAGGGTGAGGACCACCTGAACCGCAGGGTGGGTCTCCATGGCAACTGGAGTAATCATCGCCACCTGGTCGATGAGCACCTCTGAGCCAAACACGTTATTAAAATTATACATCGTATAAAACTCAGCAGAACAGGAATTACTGTCTTCATTTTATAGATAAGGGAACAAAGGCTTGAAGAGCCGCAGTGACTGGTCCCAAACCATAAAAGTGGTAGGTTGGTGGGGAAGTCAACATGTGAACCCAGGTCCACTTGAACTCAGAACTCTTCACCTCTTCCTCCTGCCATTTGCTGTGCAAGCTCAGCCAGTAGGAGACGGATCAGAGCTGGACAGGCAAGGGCAGGCTGGCCCGTCAGCAGAGCACGGGGTGAAAGCGTGCGGTCATTCTAGACCGATGATGGATCTATGGATAAATAATAAGTGACAGATCAATGGATACATGACAGATAGATGACTGATGGATGGATAGATGGAATGATGGATAGATAGATTATAGGTAGATAGATGGTAGATGGATAGTTTATAGATAATAGATTGATAGGTAGATGATAGCTAGACAGGTGGATAATAGGTAGATGGTAGATAGATGGATAGATCAACAGACGATAGATGAATAGTTGATAGATAATAAGTAGTTGATAGATGGTAGATATCATTTTCGTTTTCATTAATCTGACTTTGTTTTCATCTTAAACATTTGTAAGTACATCATTCACCAGCCTCCTGATGTAGAACCCAAGCCTCCTCTGTGAAGTGGGTAACTGTAATGCCACCATTTGCACAAACCACAGTCAAAATGCATTTCTTATGATTCTCACTTTTTGTTTCTCTTAACGTGGAGGAGCATTTTTAAAACACTTTCAAAGCAATAAAAAAAGCAGAGTCCATTATACTTGCATGATTTTTCAAACTTTCACTGCTGTCTTGCCCAACCTGACTGAACAGTAATTGTTTTTATCAACTTATCTTTTTCTAGTCTTTTCTAAACTTTCAACTAAGTGTTTGTAGAAGAGAAAATTCCCTTATTCCCTTACTCCTCATATTTCATCAGTGGGAATGCTATTTAATTAAATTATAAAGTCACAGAACCATGAAAGATTGGAAGCAACCCCCGACTCCTGCGAGTGCCGAAGTTTTAACCGTGAGTTAAAACCAGCAGGGTGGCTGGTGGTCACCCTGGGGGCACCCATGACAGAAGTGCAAGAGGCGCCGGGCTCCAGAAAAGAGGCCAGTCCCCTGCAGCCAGCACCCACCCGGGGAAGCTGCAGAGTCATCTCGAAAACACCCATCTTTATCATCGCCACTTCAGGAAATAAGAAAACTTACAATGCAGCTGAGGAAACCTTCATCCGTGATGTGCAGCGCAGGATTTCTTTTTATCTTTTTTTTTTTTTTTTTTTTTTTTTTTGAGACAGCATCTCACTCTGTCACCCAGGCTGGAGTGCAGCGGCACGATCTCGGCTCTCTGCAGCCTCGATGTCCCGGGGCTCAGGTGATCCTCCCACCTCAACCTCCAGAGTAGCGGGGACCACAGGCATGTGCCACCACATCTGGTTAATTTGGGTTTTTTTTGTTTTTTGGTAGAGGATGGTTTTTGCCATGATGTCCAGGCTATTCTCAAACTCCTGGCTCAAGCAATCACTCCTAATATTTCTTGAAAGATTTTTTTTTTATTTTAAGATTCACTCTTGAGGAAGCAGGATTTAACTCACTGGTAAAAGTACCCTCAGTGGAGAATCTCTCGTGACCCGCAGCAGTGTGGGCTCCAGGAACAAGTTCACAATGTTTCTCAGTTTGCCCTAGACTAGGCAGAAGGTGTATTGATACTATGTGAAGTTCAGAAAAATTAAGTGATTTGTCCAACATTGAGTCAAGGAGCACTGAGGTCTATTCACCTCAAATCAAGTTCCTCATTCACCTCAACTCAACGTGAATGAAAATAAGGATGGGAGTAAGAGCCAAATCCTGGGCTGGCAAGATGGCCGAGTAGGAACAGCTCCGGTCTGCAGCTCCTAGCTAGACCAGCCCAGGAGGTGAGTGATTTCTGCATTTCCAAATGAGGTACCCGGCTCATCTCACTGGGACCAGTTAGACCGTGGGTGCAGCCCACAGAGGGTGAGCTAAAGCAGCCAAGGGAAGCCATGAGGGGCTGTGCCATGAGGAATGGTGCACTCCAGCCCAGACGTTATGCTTTTCCCATGGTCTTTGAAACCTACAGACCAGGAGATTCCCTTGGGTGTCTACACCACCAGGGCCCTGCATTTCAAGCACAAAACTGGACAGCCATTTGGGAAGACACTGAGTTAGCTGCAGAAGGTTTTTTTTTCATACCCAAGTGGTTCCTGGAATGCCAGCAAGAAAGAACCATTCACTCCCCTGGAAAGGGGGCTGAAGCCAGGGAGCCAAGTGGTCTAGCTCAGCGGATCCCACCCCCACGGAGCCCAGCGCGCTAAGATGCACTGACTTGAAATTCTCGCTGCCAGCACAGCAGTCTGAAGTCGACCTGGGCGCTCCAGCTTGATGGGGGAGGGGTGCCCACCATTACTGAGGCTTGAGCAGGTGGTTTTTCCCTCGCAGTGTAAACAAAGGCACTGGGAAGTTTGAACTGGACAGAGCCCACCACAGCTCAGCAAAGCCACTGTAGCCAGATTGCCTCTCTAGATTCCTCCTCTCTGGGCGGGGTGTCTCTGAAAGAACAGCAGCAGCCCCAGTCGAGGGCTTATAGATAAAACTCCCATCTCCCTGGGACAGAGCACCTGGGGGAACAGGCAGCTGTGGGTGCGGCTTCAGCAGACTTAAACATTCCTGCCTGCCAGCTCTGAAGAGAGCAGGGGCTCTCCCAGCAGAGTGCTCAAGCTCTGCTAAGGGACAGACTGCCCGCTCAAGTGAGTCCCTGACCACCATGCCTCCTGACTGGCGGATACCTCCCAGCAGGGGTCAACAGACACCTCATACAGGAGAGCTCTGGGCTGGCATCTGGCTGGTGTCCCTGTGGGATAAAGCTTTCAGAAGAAGGGACACAGCATCTTTGCTGTTCTGTAGCCTCCACTGGTGATACCCAGGCAAACAGGGTCTAGAGTGGACCTCCAGCAAGGGCACAAAACTGAACAGAGAATGAGTTTGACAAATCGACAAAAGTGGGCTTCAGAAGCTGGGGTAATAACAACCTCCTCTAAGCTAAAGGAGTATGTTCTAACCCAATGCAAGGAAGGTAAGAACCTTAAGAAAAGGTTAGAGGAATTGCTAACTAGAATAAGCAGTTTAGAGAAGAAGATAAATGACATGATGGAGGTGAAAAACACAGCACGAGAACTTTATGAAGCATACACAGGTATCAAAAGCCAAACTGATCAAGCAGAAGAAAGGATATCAGAGATTGAAGATCAACTTAATGAGATAAAGTGTGAAGACAAGATTAGAGAAAAAAGAATGAAAAGAAATGAACAAAACCTCCAAGAATATGGGACTATGTGAAAAGACCAGACCTACATTTGATTGGTATACCTGAAAGTGATGAGGAGAATAGAACCAAGCTGGAAGACATTCTTCAGGATATTATCCAGGAGAACTTCCCCAACCTAGCAAGGCAGGCCAACATTCAAATTCAGGAAATACAGAGAACACCACAGTGATACTCTTCTAGAAGAGCAACCCCAAAGCACATAATCATCAAGTTGACCAAGGTTGAATTGAAGGAAAAAATGTTAAGCGCAGCCAGAGGGAAAGGTCAGGTTACCCACAAAGGGAAGCCCATCAGACTCACAGTAGATCTCTCTGCAGAAACCCTACAAGCCAGAAGAGAGTGGGGGCCAACATTCAACATCCTTAAAGAAAAGAACTTTCAACCTAGAATTTCATATCCAGCCAAACTAAGCTTCATAAACAAGGGAGAAATAAAGTCCTTTATAGACAAGCAAATGCTGAGAGATTACATCACCACCAGGCCTGCCTTGCAAGAGCTCCTGAAGGAAGAGCTAAACATGGAAAGGAACAACCAGTACCAGCCACTGTAAAAACATACCAAATTGCAAAGTTCATCAACACTATGAAGAAACTGCATCAACTAATGGGCAAAATAACCAGCTAGCATCATAATGACAGGATCAAATTCACACATAACAATATTAACGTTAAATGTAAATGAGCTAAATGCCCCAATTAAAAGACATGGACTGGCAAATTGGATAAAGAGTCAAGACCCATCTGTGTGCTGTATTCAGGAAACCCATCTCACATGCAAAGACACACATAGGCTCAAAATAAAGGGATGGAGGAATATTTATTTATATTTATTAAACAAATGGAAAGTAAAAATAAGCAGGGATTGCAATCCTAGTTTCTGATAAAACAGAGTTTAAACCAACAAAGATTTAAAAAAAGACAAAAAAGTGCACTACACAGTGTTAAAGGGTCAATGCAACAAGGAAAGCTAACTATCCTAAATATATATGCACCCAATACAGGAGCACCCAGATTCATAAAGCAAGTCCTTAGAGACTTACAAAGAGACTTAGACTCCCACACAATAATAGTGGGAGACTTTGACACCCCACTGTCAATATTAGCCAGATCAACGAGACAGAGAATTAACAAGACTATTCAGGACTTGAACTCAGCTCTGGACCAAGAGGACCTAATAGACATCTACAGAACTCTCCACCACAAAACCACAGAATACACATGCTTCTCAGCACCACATCACACTTATTCTAAAATTGACCACATAATTGGAAGTAAAATACACCTCAGCAAATGTAAAAGAATGGAAGTCATAACAAACAGCCTCTCAGACCACAATGCAATCAAGTTAGAACTCAGGATTAGGAAACTCACTCGAAATTGTACAACTACATGGAAACTGAACAACCTACTCCTGAATGACAGCTGGGTAAATAATGAAATTAAGGCAGAAATAAAGAAGTTCTTTTAAGCCAATGAGAAAAAAGACACAACATGTTTAGAGGGAAATTTATAGCACTAAATGCCCATGGGAGAAAGTAGGAAGGATCTAAAAAAAAACACCCTAACATCACAATTAAAAGAACTAGAGAAGCAAGAGAAAACAAATTCAAAAGCTAGCAGAAGACAAGAAATAACTAAGATCGGAGCAGAACTGAAGGAGATAGAGTCACAAAAACAACCTTCAAAAATCAATGAATCCAAGAGCTGGATTTTTTTTGAAAATATCAACAAAACAGATAGACCACTAGCCAGACCAATAAAGAAGAAAAGAGAGAAGAATCAAATAGACACAATAAAAAATGATAAAGCGTAAATCACTGATCTCACAGAAATACAAACTACCATCAGAGAATACTACAAACACCTCTACACAAATAAACTAGAAAAATCTAAAAGAAATGGATACATTCCTGAATACATACACCCTCCCAAGACTAAACAAGGAAGAAGTCAAATTTCTGAATAGACCAATAACAAGTTCTGAAATTGAGGCAATGATTAATAGCCTACCAATCAAAAAAAGCTCAGGACCAGATGAATTTACAGCCAAATTCTACCAGAGGTACAAAGAGAGCTGGTACCATTCCTTCTGAAACTATTCCAAATAGAAAAAGAGGGCCTCCTCCCTAATTCATTTTATGAGACCAGCATCATCTTGATACCAAAACCTGGCAACAGGTTCAATGTGCAGAAATCACAAGTATTCCTATACACCAATAACAGACAAACAGAGAGCCAAATCAGAGTGAACTCCCATTCACAATTGCTACAAAGAGAAAAAAATGCCTAGGAATACAACTAACAAGGGATGTGAAGGACCTCTTCAAGGAGAACTACAAACCACTGCTCAAGGAAATAAGAGAGGACACAAGCAAATGGAAAAACATTCCATGCTCATGGATAGGAAGAATTAATATCATGAAAATGGCCATACTGCCCAAAGTAATTTATAGATTCAATGCTATCCTCATCAAGCTACCATTGACTTTCTTCACAGAATTAGAAAAAACTACTTTAAATTTCATATGGAACCAAAAAAGAGCCTGTATAGCCAAGACAATCCTAAGCAAAAAGAACAAAGCTGGCAGCTTCACGCTACCTGACTTTAAACTATACTCCAAGGCTACAGTAACCAAAACAGCATGGTACTGGTACCAAAATAGAGATATAGATCAATGGAACAGAACAGAGGCCTCAAAAATAACACCACACATCTACAACTATCTGATCTTTGACAAACCTGACAAAAACAAGCAATGGGGAAATGATTCCCTATTTAATAAATGGTGTTAGGAAAACTGACTAGCCATATGCAGAAAATTGAGACTGGACCCCTTCCTTACACATTATACAAAAATTAACTCAAGATGGATTAAAGATTTAAACATAAGACCTAAAACCATAAAAACCCTAGAAGAAAACCAAGGCAATACCATTCAGGATACAGGCATGAGTAAAGACTTTATGACCAAAACACCAAAGCAATGGGAATAAAAGCCAAAATTAACAAATGGCATCTAATTAAACTAAAGAGTTTCTGTACAGCAAAAGAAACTATCATCAGAGTGAACAGAAAACCTACAGAATGGGAGAAAATTTTTGCAATCTAGCCATCTGACAAAGGTCTAACATCCAGAATCTACCAAGAACTTAAACAAATTTATAAGGAAAAAAAAACTCCATCAAAAAGTGGGTGAAGGATATGAACAGATACTTCTCAAAAGAAGACATTTATGCAGCCAAGAAACATATGAAAAAAAGCTCATCATCACTGGTCATTAGAGAAATGCAAATCAAAACCACAATGAGATACCATCTCATGCCAGTTAGAATGGTGATCATTAAAAAATCAGGAAACAGCAGATGCTGGAGAGGATGTGGAGAAATAGGCATTCTTTTACACTGTTGGTGAGAGTGTAAATTAGTTCAACCATTGTGGAAGACAGTGTGGCGATTCCTCAAAGATCTAGAACCAGAAATACCCTTTGACCCAGCAATTCCATTACTGGGTATATATCCAAAGGATTATAAATTATTCTACTATAAAAACACATGCACACTAATGTTTACCTGCAGCGCTATTCACAATAACAAAGACTTGGAACCAACCCAAATGCCCATCAGTGAAAGACTGGATAAAGAAAATGTGGCACATATACACCATGGAATACTATGCAGCCATAAAAAAGGATGAGTTCATGTCCTTTGCAGGGACATGGATGAAGGTGGAAACCGTCATTCTCAGCAAACTAACACAGGAACAGAAAACCAAACACCACATGTTCTCACTCATAAGTGGAGTTAAACAATGAGAACACATGGACACAGGGAGGGGAACATCACACACCAAGGTGTGTTGGGGGTGGGGGGCTAGGGGAGGGATAGCATTAGAAGAAATACGTAATGTAGATGATGGGTTGATGGATACAGCAAACCACCATGGCACATGTATACCTATGTAATAACTCTGCATGTTCTGCACATGTATCCCAGAACTTATAAAGTATAAAAAAAAACTTTTTTAATTTAACAATTTTTTAAAAGATCCAAATCCAATCTCAAAATATGGTCTCTTGTATATTTTCCAGGATAAGGCAGTCTTCCCCTTCGAGACCTATTAATTAATGACACTGACATTACAAACTTTAAAACTACTTCCAAATCCCAAGTAAACCGTTGTTTGTTGACCCGATTAGGATTACTTATTAATTCTTGAAAGACATTCTTAAAATGCCCGCCTGGCGCCTGTCTGTAGAGACCTGGGTGACTTGAATCCAGTGCTGCAATGTGATTCAGATGCTTTGGGATGTGGGCCATCTCGGAGGCGTCGTTCTGAGAACCCGGAAGTAGCTCCTGCTGGAGTCACACGGAAGGGCCATGACCTTGTTAGGCATCGCCGCATTTTCCAGAGAGTTCTGTACTCAGGAATGAAGCCGGCTGAGCAGGGCTCTGAGGCCACTGCTTCCCAGGATGGGCCATGCAGCAAATGCTCAGAGCCTGTCGGCCCAGGGGGAACAAGTCGGCCCTGCAACCAGCCCCATACCACCCTGAGCCGGGAACATCCCCCACGCCAGTCGTTGCTACTGTTTCCTCTGGAGTCCCCGTGGCTTCTTGCTGCACCAATCTTGCTCCTTAATAAAGGCAGGGATTGAAAATGACACCAGAGCCGGGTACGTGTAACCCAGGAGATGGTGCTCACTTTTGCTGCTGGTTAAGTCTTAGAAAGGGAGAGGGCAAAACACAGATAAATCATCTCCAAAGATGCTCCTGAGAAAATCCGTGTTTTGTTTAGATTGTTCCTGCTTTAGACAGCTCAGGATGAGCTTGTCATGATTCCCGAAGGCAGAGACACGGACCACAGAAGCTGGGTGAGTCCCGACGAGGAACGCAGCTGACAGAGTGGGATGCGTGTGTCCAGCCCTCATTAGGTGGGCAACCACAGAAAGTGCATTTTCATCCCCCAGGCTTCTGTATGCTCCAGTGTGGAGTAACAACTCTATTGCTACTGTCTGAATGTGGGCGAGGCCCCAGAATCCCGGAGTGAGAACCTACTACCTGAAGCCACAGTGCTCAGAAGCAGGGCCTCTGGGGAGCGATGAAGTCCTGAGGGCTGCGCGTCATCAACGGATTTGTGCCCTTGTGAAAGAGGCCGGAGCAGGCTCCCAGCACCCTCTGGTTGCTTCAAGACACCTTCAAAGCCCATTCATGAGGAACAGGCTCTTGCCAGACCTAAATCTGCTGGTGCCTCCAGAACCATGAGCAATAAAATTCTGTTGTTTATAAATTACTCAGTCTTCACTACTTTTTTGCTGCAGCTAGAACAGACTAAGGCATCTGTCACTGTTCCCAAGGAAGGCTCCACAGGGCAGTCACTGCTCAGTATACTCCAAGCAAAAGGGTTCCGTGACCCAGTGCACTTGACACGTGGCCACTGTGGAACTCTCAGAGATCAGGCTTTCATAAATTGAGAGCCCCGCAGACTGGGAGCAATGAGTCTCCTTAGCTGTATTAAGCATTTCCTAAACCCACGTGTTTATTGGCCGTTCGTAAATCTCTGGGGAAATGTCTGTGTAAATCTTTTCCCTGTGTGTGAATTGGGTTATTTGGTTTTTATTACTGCACTGTGAGAGTCTTACATATTCTGAATTTAAGTTCCTCTAGTTTGCAAATACTCTTTCTACTCTTTGAGTTGTCTTCTCACCTTCTTGATGGTATCGTTTCAGCACAAAATCTTTAGTTCTGATGAAGTCTTTTTTCTTTTGTTGCCTGTGTTTTCCATGTCCTGAGAAACCATCCACTAAGTCAAGGGCACAACTAACATTTACTCCTGTATTTCCTTCTAAGAGTTTTAGAGATTTAATCTTGCACTTAGGCCTATGATCCACTGTGAGTTAATTTATGTGTGTGTGTGAGGTAGGGATCAGAGTTCATTCTCTTTATGTGGAAATTCAGTTGTCTCAGCAGAATTTGTAGACATTGTCCATTGAATTTTCTTGGCATTCTTGTCAAAACTCAATTGACCACATACACAAGGGTTTATTTGGGGGCTCTGAATTTAATCCCATTGGTCTGTCTTTTCCTATGCCAGAACCGTGCCGCCATGATGACTGTACATCCTAGCACATTTTGAAATCAGAAAGCATGACCCTTCAATTTTGTTCTTTTTCAAGCTGATTTTGCCTCTTCTGATCTCTTTCTTTCCCATATGAATTTGAACACGGACTTATGGATGTCTCTAAGGAAGCACAGGTATTTTGCTTTCCTGGAGTTCTCAATGTTCTCTAACCCGGCACCAGTTAGTGGCAGGCGGATGCTGAGGACACACGGAGCAGTGGGGTAGAAAGACTGCGATAGAGACGGGGTGTGGAGACACCAGGGCCAAGGCCAGTTACGTGGTGGTCACCGTCACTTTAGTAAACAGTGACAATGAAGGGTGTTGTTTCTAGAACTCCTTTGTTTTATCCTACAATCCCTCCATCCTTTAAACTAGACCTCAGCCCCCAGACCTCAGAAAAAGGAGGCTGCAGGATAAATGGGGAAAAAAATCAAAAATGACTCAGCACCCAGGCACCGTGGCTCACACCTGTAATCCCAGCACTTGAGGAGGCCAAGGCAAGCGGATCACTTGAGGCCAGAAGTTGGAGACCAGTCTGGGCAACATGGCGAGACCCCATCTGTACAAAAAGTATTAAAATGAGCCAGGCGTGGTGGCACGCACCTGGTCCCAGTTGCTCAGCAGTCAGTAAGGCTACACTGGTTGATGACACACACGTGATTCTGCACACATGTATGTACAGGCAATCCTGGTTGATGGCACACACGATTCTGCACACATGATATATATGTACAGGTGATCCTGGTTGACACACACGTGATTCTGCACACATGCTATGTATGTACAGGTGATCCTGGTTGATGACACACACATGATTCTGCACATATGTATGTACAGGCGATCCTGGCTGACACACACATGATTCTGCACACATGATATGTATGTACAGGCAATCCTGGCTGATGACACACACGTGACTCTGCACACATGTTATGTATGTACAGACCATCCTGGCCGATGACATGCACATGATTCAGCACACAAGATATTATGTACAGACAATCTTGGCTGATGACATGCATGTGATTCTGCACACATGATATGTATGTACAGGCGATCCTGGCTGATGACACACACGTGATTCTGCACACATGATATGTATGTACAGGCTATCCTTGTTGATGACACACATGTGATTCGACACACATGTGATTCTGCACACATGATATGTATGTATGGGCGATCCTGGCTGATGACACACGTGATTCTGCACACATGATATGTATGTACAGGCGATCCTGGTTGATGACACACATGTGATCCTGCACACATGATATGTATGTATGGATGATCCTGGCTGATAACACACACGTGTTTCTGCACACATGATATGTATGTACAGGTGATCCTTGTTGATGACACACATGTGATTCTGCACACATGATATGTATGTACGGGTGATCCTGGCTGATGACACACACGTGATTCTGCACACATGATATGTATGTATGGGCGATCCTGGCTGATGACACACACGTGATTCTGCACACATGATATGTATGTATGGGCGATCCTGGCTGATGACACACACGTGATTCTGCACACATGATATGTATATACAGGTGATCCTGGCTGATGACACACATGTGATTCTGCACACATGATCTGTATGTACAGGCGATCCTGGTTGATGACACATACATGATTCTGCACACATGTATGTACAGGCGATTTTGGCTGATGACACACACGTGATTCTGCACACATGATATGTATGTATGGGCAATCCTGGCTGATGACACACACGTGATTCTGCACACGATATGTATGTACAGGCGATCCTGGATGATGACACACACATGATTCTGCACACGTGATATGCAGGTGATGCTGGCTGACAACAAGAGTCACAGGGAAGGAAGGAAGGTTACATGTTAACTTGAAAGACATCATGAAAGAATACAAATGATACGCAGATTTCTACTTTATTTTGTGTAGCCATGAGCTAAAACCTTAACATAATAACCCAACTCGTTGTTATCAATTCCACTTCTGTTTCTTAAAAGATTTCACGAGGAGAATCACTGTTCATAGAATTCCTGTTCAAAAGAGCAGAACCGTGCTGCTTAGATGATGCCAGAAATGGTCTCCTATGGTCATGGATATCCAGGGAAGCAGAAGCTGGGAAGAAAAATCTCTCATCCCAACAGAACAGAACCGTCAACTGGGATCTCAAAAAAGGGGTGTGTGAGACACACAGGCTGCAGATCTTAGCAATGGGTGGTCCACAGAGCAGTGCGGGCTCCTGAAAATAACACCAGTCTAAGTAATTTCTGCACATTACACAGATAGGTCTAGAGACAGAGATAGGGAGGGATGTGGGAGTGATAGATACAGATGTGGGTATGAATTATTGGTTTGGATATAGATTGGATATAGGCACAGAGACGTGTGTGTCTCACGGAACTGTAAGCCTCATCTTCGCTCCACGTTTATATGCTACAGAACATTTTCCTTCCTTTCGACCCGATTCATGCATGGATATGAAACTAGTATGCCTCCATGTCGCCAAAACTCTCAAAGAATGATCTAATGCGATTAAAAGGAGCAAGGAAGGAGCCGCTGGGACACCGCACCTGCCGCCGTGAGTTATTGGCCTCTTAGCCGTCTGCAGCCCGCCCCATCACTGATCCCCTGTATTTACCCTTAAGGCACTTCGCAGCTGCCGAATGGCTGTCTATGGCAGTTTGGGGGAAACAATAATAATACATTATAAATCAATGAAAATGAAGTTTTGCTGTGATAATCGGATATAGATTTGCCAACATTTGTATGAAATTCAATTCTGTTTGATTGCATCAGCATATGCTGTGTGGCACTGCTAGTGCTATTGATTTGAAGGTTCTTATCCATATGTCTAAATTATTTCTATTACATCTTTGCATTACTGTTTAGAAATAACCTGGGTAAACCGAAGCCATTTATTCCATTTTCAGCGGTATTTTCTTCTGATTCTAGTTAAATGCTCAGGTCTGTATTTTGAATGCAAAGCAGCGTCTTTTTTCAAGCCCTCCTTTCTTTAACAAGAGCTAATGCTGAGCCATAACGGTAATGTGCCTATTTCCATTTTTAACACTCATTGTTGTCATTATTGGTATTATTGCCATTGTTATCTTTCTCTGGAGCATCTGACTGTTATGATGGGTCAGATTTTCAAACAGCACTTTAAACGATTCCGCACTCTACAGCTACATATTAATCGTCTTAAAAAAAAAAAAAAAAGTACTGTTGTGCATCTGAGTGAGGGACAATTAATCAGTGAAAACTGAATTTCCATCACAGAGTTGAAAAGAAAGGAAACCAAAGGGGGAAACCGCTCGTTTCTGTCTAATGCTTCACAGTTTCAAAAACTCTTTTGCTAGCTTTAGCTATCTGAATAACATCCTTTAGAATAGATGGACCAGGCTCGGTTACCCCCGTTTTGAAGTGCGGAGGAAGACCCAGTCTTGTGAGGACTTGGGCTACAGCTCAGGGCTACAGATTTCTGCCCCGGAAAATCCCCATCTCGGCCCACAGACCCAGTTTTCCTTCACTCCGAATCTTCAGTTAATGTTGCCTTATGGGTGGGAACACGTGGGGGAAGAAGTTAATATATTCACTTAATGAGGCTTTTCTGTTTTAAAATGAAATTGATTTCTAAATAACTGCACCAAGAAGTTAGCCTACCATATGGCTCCAAAATATCTCAGAGCCTTCATTGTTTTTAAGGTTGCATGATGATTCCTGGCCAATAGTGGCATCTTCCCTCAAACCGCACCTGCTGTCTTCTATAACGGAACCTACATATTGTAAATAAGCAGCATTTCAACTGTAACATTAGCCTTCAAAATGAGAGTACGCCACAGCCCAAGCCGACCACAGCTCCAAACGTGGAAGAAACAGTCTCTGCCTTTCGGATTGCTTCAGCACTCCCTGCACATACTTCAAACTTGTATTGACACGTGAGACGAAATCACTACTGTGACCCGCAAGCCGCCTTAGAAGATGATTTTGCGTCTCCTCTGAGTCGACCATACCTGCAGATGGGAATAGGTTGCGCGCAGTCACTGTTAACAACCCACAGTACAAAAAGTTAGTCCGCTGTTATTTCCTACCGCATGACCCTTTCCTTCTGGCACCGTGGCCCTTCATTTTAAGTAAGTTCTCTTAGGCGGGGGGAAAAGCAACAGCAGACACAACCGCTAAGTCAACACACGCCCCTGCGCCTCTGCAGGGCGGCCCGAGTGCCGGAGCCCAAGAAAGACCCCTGCGGCCGGCCAGGCGGAACAATGGCTGGACCCGTCTCTAAGCAGCTCGGCCGAAATGGCCCGGGACAGATGGCTGCCTCCTGCAGTCTTACAGGTCCCCAGGGAGCTCCCAGCAGCGTGCTGTGAGGTTAAATAAAGCATTTCCCCTGGGCTTCCTGGAGCTCCAGAACTAAGCTGAAAGCGGTGGGCAAGTGCTGAGGTATGGATGCACCTAACAGGCCTCGGAGGCCACCCTCCCTCACCGGCCAGGACTGGGATTTCCACTAGAAGGAGGGTTGGGGTGATGGGCCTTCATTTCATTTGATGACAAGGCATTAATTTCTTTGCAAAATAAATAGCTTTGGCAGGCCACATTTTTGAAAGTCGCGCGTTAACTTTATTTAACTGAAATTCAACCCCGATCAAATCAGGCCTGAATGCACACAGAGGCACCTTCTGTGCGCCATCACCGGGCACTGCCTGGGCAACTGCGGGTCCCTTTCATTGATTTTAACAGAGCAAACGGAGCTTTCGGATGAAAGTTATTTGCTGTTTAAAAAGCAAGAGCTTCACATTCCGGATCCGAGTCTCAGCCTCAGGTGTCTGTTTATGACATGAGCATCCCGCCTCTATTTCACAGCCCAGGCTGACCCGAAGACTTTAACCGGAGTCCAATTTAAAGTCTAAATTATGCCACGTCTCATTCAGCTCATCCTTTACCAAAACCCTTGTTAAAGAGACCTCGACATGATGGTTTTACGAATGATTTCCACGCTGACCCCCACTGCATTCATCAGCACAGAGTCACCAACCCGCTGCTCCGGGCTATCGCGGGCAGGCTAGGGGTGACACTGGCGTGGCCAGCTGAGCTTGTGTGCTCGGCCTTGTGCCGGCACATTTCATGTCACTGCATTCTTCTTTTCACAGGATTAAAGACCAAGCACAGAAGCAGTGAGAACCTTCACATCATCAACAGCCAGAACGCGCGGAGCTGGAAAATGAGCTCGTCCCAGACACTGTGCTCCCGAATTGCCCTTCGGTTTTTGTTCTCGTGGCTGCGCAGACGAGGCTCCCTGTCGACAGCCTGTACGTTTCGTGCTGTGAAATGGCGCTGAGGGCTTGCATCACGCACGAACGTGGGCAGAATCTCCCGGGAACGGCATTCAGTAGCAAACACGCAGTCTTCTGAAGAAAGACCTAATAATTACAGAAAGCTCCGGCTTTTTCATAGGGATTTGAATCCCTTGCAATTAAAATGTTTTAAGGTAAGAGAGTTGTGTGCGCATGTCTTTAAAAGTGTCATCTCTCACGTATTCTGGAAATTTCTGTCATTGCTGCGAGGCCCACTGCTCTCGAACACCCCGGGACCCTCGTCACTCTCCTGTGACAACCAAAACGCGCTGAGCTGAGCCATGGCTGTGTCACTGTCGTCTTTCTCCAAATCCCCTCCAAGCCCAGGGCCGTCGGGTGCAGGCCCCACTGTGCACCACGGTCCCGGTTCAGGGGGCGTCTCTGAAGCCTCCGGGGGCTGTGTGTGTAGCAGAACGGGCGATGCTGAAGTCTTTCTTGGTGCCCTTCCTCAGTGACTCTGAGGCTGTTTTCTTAGGGATCATCTAAGTGCAACTTCGTCATGGCGCCTGCACCTCCCCCAGCTCACGCGCACGTGTGTTTACCGCTGGATGTCCAGGGCAGCTGAGAGTGGAGCATCTGTCGCCCGTGGGGCCCCCCAGGGGTCTGGGCTTTGGAACGTGCGTCTGGAAGCCAGTGCTGGTGTCCCCATGCGGAGCCCCTGATGGGGCCTCAGGGCACTGTCTGCCTGGGCCTGGCTGCACGGTGCGTCCACAGGACCCGAGGCAGAGGTGAGGGCTTCAGGGAGTGAGTGCACCGTCGCGGTAAGCAATCAAGTCAGCAGGGCTGTGGAGAGCAGGGCGGTCAAAACCTGAGCGCCAAACTCCTGGGATTCTGTTTCTCACTCTGCTTGTGTCCGTTGCCACCACAACCTAAGAAAAATCATATTAGAATGGCCCACATTAGCCTCTACTTCTTGTCAGAAGTCATCACACTCCTGAGAAGGCTGGAAGCGGAAAGGGGCATTGGAATCGCAGCGTGTGGGACGTGGGCTGAGGCCCTGACCGGGTGAGGGCGGCAGGCCAATGGGCAGCCACACCAGATGGCACCAGACGGCGTCTCCCCGGCCATTCTGCCACAGCCCTCGTGAGGTGTGGTGTTGTGGCTCCTGGGGGTGAGGACAGGGTCGTTCTGTTCATTTAAGGAAGCAAATGATGAAACGCGGCCTCATTCCTCCTCCGTGTTCACCTTGCAGCGGGACTCTCCGAGGACGGGCTGTCCTGGCAGTTTGCAGCGCACCTGGGACACTTGTTCCTGAGCCCTGCCTGCTTTCCTGTGTCTGTCGCGCGTTCTCACTTTCCGGCGCCTCTTTCTGGTTTTCCAATCTCCCCGTCCAGCCTTCCATTGTTATGCAGCCGGCTCATTGCTGCGGGCAGCCCTGACGCACTGGCCATCATCCGAAACCACAAACGACAGCCTGCAATAAGCTGGTGAAAGCAGCAATCTAGGAAAGTTCTTCATTCACTCTTGTTCCTAACTCTCTGTCTTCTTATCCTACCCAGAAAATAAAAAAATCAATACCGCCTCACAGGGCTTGATAAAAGTGCCGGCCGAGTGCAGCAGACATGCTGGATACAGTAAATTAAAGTGATCAAAATTTTCCAGTCCACTCTGCCTGTAGCCCACGTAAACTAGAAGCCCTGTCTGCCGGTGCCCATCAACTGGAAGCTTTATGTTATCTGTGCCTCTGAGTATCCGGGCGATGAATACATCGGCCCGCTTGGATCCCGGGGTCCCTGTTTCCCTGTGTGAACCCAGGTGGCCCTGGGAGGAATTCCACGGGGGGCTGCGGACGGAGCCAGCAGTCTTGTGGGCTGCGTGTGGGTACACGGGTGGGTGCGGCATGAGGACTTGGCAGGCTTAAGCTCAGACGTGGGGAGGGAGACGTGCCCGGCGGGAGGCTCTCAGCTGGCCAGACTGTGCCCAGCCTGCCCTGTGCGCAAGCGGCCTTGGAAGACTGACTTGGCCTCAGGAAGCCGAGTGACTTTGTCTGCACAGCAACAGCAGCCGCAGCGATGGTGACAACAGAGGGTTAATCTCACAAAGTGCAGGCGGTGGTGTTGGAATTGTAAAGCAGTGGCTACGAACCCCCTTCAAGGTGGTGAGTGCTGGCATAACATTAGTTACCTTCTCCTGTGTGAGCAGGTGCGCGCACACACACACACACACACACGCACACGCGCGAACACGCACCATAGGAAACTGAAATCCAGGATGCTTTTCACCTCTGTAAGAGACAATTTCCCATCTAGGTAAACAAACCAGCGTTGGGTGTGCATATTCCTAATAGACCAAATTATGAATAAATGTCATTTCAATAGCAGCCTTTTGTGTACCATTTACCAACATAGAAGTAAACATTTCATTTAGCTTTGGAGTACCATTCGCATTAACTTGACTAAAACCCACCGGGCTGCCTTCGGTGAGAGATGGAATATCTCTGCTATCCACAATGACAGCTGAAGAGTCACTGGCATCACTGCCATTAGCCCAATCCTCCCATCAAAACCCGTGACCCCTGCTAAGTAACTGACATTCGTCCAGCGCTGGAAATGAACTAATAGTTTCCATCGACCATCAGAGAAATGAAAAAGGAACCGAGCAAATCAGCACGCCCCGGCCAGCGTGGAGAAATCAGGCATGGCCGCCGGGCATCGCGGGAGCACAGGCGCAGTTAGCGGCCAGATTCCACCTGTGAGCACACCTGCACGTTTCCAGGTCCACACTGCGGCCCCGGACTGCCTCGGAGATCAAAGAATAAACCCAGGTATCTTCATTAGCCACCTGGCCTGAGCGGGGCGCTTCCTCTGCTACGAGTTTCCAGCCATAAGGATGACCAGGCCCCGCCGGGGACCCGAGTGTCTGTGGAGGCCAAAGCAGGGCTGCTGGGCGGGCACAGGCCGAGAGCCAGGGAGGACAGAGCGCGGGCACAGCCCAGGATGGCCGAGGGCTGGGGAAGGAAGGCACGTGGACCCCGCCCAGGCTCAGACCTGGCTCGGCCTCTCTCAATCTCAGTCTCGCAGACCCTCTCCAAGCCTCGGTTTTCTCGCACAAAACTGAGTTATGAAAGCTACATGTCAGGATTACTGAGACGATTAAAGTGAATATATGTAGAACACATAATGTGATACCTGGATTGGATGCATGGCAGCAACTCTGTTTGTTTGTTTGTTCCTGACAGTCTCACTCTGGTGCCCAGGTTGGAGGGCAGTGGTGCAAACTCGGCTCACTACAACCTCCGCCCCGGTTTGAACAATTCTCCTGCCTCATCCTCCTGAGTAGCTGGGATTACAGGCACACACCACCATGCCCAGCTAAATTTTGTATTTTTAGTAGAGACTGGGTTTCACCATGTTGGCCAGGATGGTCTCGATCTCCTGACCTTGACTTCCTGATCCACTCACCTCGGCCTCCCAAAGTGCTGAGGTTAAAGGCGTGAGCCACCACGCCTGGCCATAGGAACTCTTACTGCAAAACCTGAGATGACCCACTAAAATCTGACCTAACCTTTTCCACTGGAGACAGTTGCCTATGAAAATCAGGAGCTGAGCTGGGAAGGTGAACAGTCATTTGCAAAAGAAAAGAAGCAGAGGATGAATTTTCCAAACCCCCTTCTCCCAAGGAACATGGATTTGCCCAGATTCAAGCCAACCTGTGCAGAGATGGGGCTGGTGGTTACCCAGGGGCCACGCCACTCAGCATGATCTGCTCTGTCAGCAAGGATAACAGCTGACTTTCAAAAAATAAACATCTTACGAAAATTTCCAAACATACATAAAGATGGATTGATTAATCCAAGGAAGCCCGCGCGCCCATCCCCACCCGGCTTCCAGTGCTGAGGATACTCGGCGATTCACCCACCCTCCCCGACTCCACCCCTCTGTTGTTTTAAAGCAACTCCTGGGCATCTTATCTCCCCGTAAACACCGCTGCCTTTTTAACCTAATCTATCATCATTATTACATCTTAAATACCTAACAAGAGCATCTTCGTGTTCTCAAACGCCCGACTGTCTCATACATATGAGTGCGGGCTCCTCTGAATCATAGCGCCTTCTTCACAGTGCACAGTCTGGGCTATAAGAAGGTGTTCAGTCCGATTTTCAGGCAAAGAGGCAGTGGCTTCGCATTGTCATCTGAGTTTTGCTACAAGCTCTGATCTGTCACCAAAATATCGCTTCCTCCAGCCCTCAGTCACGATGGAATTCCCTGCACTGGAGTCTCATCTGAGTTGGACAGCGATTGTCAGGAGGTCCCTGCTTCTTGGTCGTGGTTTTCCTGAAGGCTGACTCCAGGGGTGTCAGTACTATTAACAGAATTCTCTATCCGCAGTCTGAGGAGTTTCCAGACCTACAGAGGTTTCCTTTAGGTTCAAATCTCATATCTCAAAAGCCTAGACTACAATAGAAAAATGAACATCCAGAGATGCTGCTTAGTAACATGCAACCTTGAAACCAGCCCAGTCTCTGCTGTCTGGACAAAGACATGCCAAATGAGAAAAGCGTCCTCCCCGGAGTCCCCGTCTGAGAGGCCTGATTGGTGCGGCTCTGTCTTATTAAACGCCTTTCCCAGCCGTGATCTCCTTTCTTGACTCTTTTTGGAAAAACAAATTCTCCCTAGACACACTGAAGGTTTAAGTGAAACTTCCCTAATTTCTTCTTTACCACTTTTTTATTCGCACCGTATTTTATCTTCTCCAATCTGGCCGTCGGATACATGTGCGTATCACGAGCTTGTCTATATCAACGCACGTTATGTCCGTATGAATCGTGGCCCTCTGAGGGCAAATTCTAGGTCTAGAAACCACAGTCTCTGCTGAAGTTTCATTTTCATGGCCATAGAAACCCCAAGGCACGGCCCACGCTGAATCACACCCAACGGACCAAAAGCATCGTTGCACAGAGATCCTCAGCCCGGCACCCGGCCACACCGCAGGCGGTCGGGACCCACCCGCCCAGGGCCTCTCCAGCTGGAAGCCGGACTGAGGCGTTTCCCTCAGGAAGATTCTTATTGCCAATTTATTAAAAGGTCATTCATAGTTAATACTCCAGACAATTCTAACCTTAACGTCAAACATATCATCCCAGGAAGCATTTCATGTTTTCAAAAAGGATGAGACTTAAAATGTACCCATTTAAAATGTAAAAATGAGGGTAAACTAGGTGCTCGTGACATTGAGTGAATCAGGCCCAGGTTACGCAACTTCCAGAAGGTGGCTCCCCTGGGCCTGCGGGGACAACCGGCGAGCTGGACAGTGGGGAAGGAAAGAAGGAAAGCTGGGAAACTGCTTCCCCACCAGCTCCCGCCGACTCGTGAGTCTCCTAGCTGTGCCTCGGGAAAAGGGTGCCCACCAGCTCCCCCACATTCACACCCAAAAACTCTTGCTCCAAAAATTCTCGAGCAGAAGGACATCTCCCACGCCCCTTCCTCCACCAGCAAGACATGGCAGGGAGCAGCTGGGTGCAGGCTGAGGGGACGAGGGACAGAGGGTCTCAGGCACCCAGCACCAAGGGCTGGCACCCAGAGGGAGAGCGTCAGAGCCAGGCAGGAGCTGGCAGCTGAGAAAGAACAGCGGCTGCCCTCCATGCAGGACGCCTGGCTTCAAAGCCATGCTCGTCATCTGCAGAATGAGACCAGATGCTCTCTGTCTCTCCAAGAGCAAAACCAAGCCAACAAGGAAGGCAGGAAGGAGCGGATCGCCTGGTGCTCCCTGCTCTTTCCCGGCCACGCTGCTTTTAGTTGAGAACTGGGGGTTGTAACTTCAGTAACTCCAGTCTCCAGGTAGCTGCTCAGTGCTGGACATCTGGGATCATCCCCGGAACCGAAGACTCAGGCCTCCCAGGGCCCACGCATCCCCACTAACGAGCATGGCCACGGAGCTCCCGGGCTCACCCGGCTCCCTCCGCACACTGGCTCGGGGCCAGGGCCACCACCTCCGTGAAGGCATCGGTACCGCAGCCTGCAGACGTCCAGCCTCAGCGAGTTCCGGGGAATTGTTCTGGCACTGACGTCATGCATCCCTCCCAGCTCAGAGCTTCGGAGCCTTAGGCTAAGGTGGCTGCTTTTTTAATCAATATCGCGATATGGTTGCTGATTTTATTTCACAAATAAATATTTCCATTACTTTACGTTTGAAAGATAAAATCTTATTCTAATTACATGGGCATTATTATTTTCCTGTGAATATTATTTTTAAAAAAAGCTCTAAAGCAAATAAAATGTCATTCCTTCCCTCTGTGACTTCACAGGCGCCTGCAGGCCTTACTGACAAATGGCCCTCTTCTCTGAGGTGCTTTAAAAAAAAAGAAAAACTGGATTACGACAGAAGGGACCTCAGTCTCATCTCTTTAAAGCTGTGACCGCGGATAATGTTTCTGAAGTTCAACCGTCTAGATGGAAACGTGCATTGGCCTCCAGCCTTTTGCCTCGTTTGCTTTATGGGGCTTCATTAAATAAAACGCATGACCCGATGCGGTTTGGCTCTGCTCCCCCACAACCCCGGGTTCGCTTGTCCCCGACACCCCCAGTGCTGGAGGTGGGGCCGTCGGGAGGGGACCGGGTCACGGACGGTTTCTCGCGGTTCCACACCGTTCCCCTTGGTGCTGTCACACGGTCGCGCGTGTCCGTGAGACCTGGCCGCTCCCTTTCGCCTTCCGCCACGATCGAGCCTCCCCGAGGCCTCACCAGAAGCCGAGTGACCAAGGCCGGCAACAAGGCCGGCACCAAAGTCGGCACCAAGGCCGGGACCAAGGCCGGGACCAAGGCCGGGACCAAGGTCGGCACCAAGGCCGGGACCAAGGCCGGGACCAAGGCCGGGACCAAGGCCGGGACCAAGGTCGGCACCAAGGCCGGGACCAAGGCCGG